>JACCGJ010023310.1:0-16771 GCA_013407085.1 Atriophallophorus winterbourni
AAGTGACAGGACAGTGTGGGTCAAAAGCCAACAGAGCTTATTTATTTTCCCCCCAAACTTTCAGATCGCTGGAATCGCTATAATGATTGTCGGCGCGATTATGATTTGGGGTAAAGACGTGGTGGCGAAAATGCTCAACGAGTTTCTCACTCCTCTACTCGGACACATTGGATCAACGCAAAATTCCGCGCAAGTCACAGAGCTGCTCTCACGAATATTAACTACCACAGGTATGTGAATTGCAATCTCAAAATGCAGTAGAAAATTAGCTTCCCGGGGATATATTTCAATACGATAAATATATTAAAATGTGCATTACAATTTTTATACCATTTCGCTTGTAATGATTGAGAACCACCGGACCTGTATATGAACATCATCCAGTTAAAATGTCGACAGCTAAAAGTATAGAAGAATGTATACAAAAATTAATTTGAAACTAAACTATGATAACTCGCCTCTCGTGAAAAATACGCTTTACCAGCACAAACACAACATAAAAATCTGAATGTCTAATGAATTAATTTCTTTCATAATTAAACAAAAATTTTCTCTCATATTGCAAAATGTGGAAACAATAATTTGCGTGACCCTTCCCGACTTTGCATCTAGTTTGGCAAAAGAATTTCAAAATGCAACGAAAAAGACGCATCCGGTAAAGAAAAAATTGGGAAGTTTTGCCAACTAATATTCTTAGCACAAATATTAAGCCCACAATTTGTACACCCGAACGTAGGCACATTGTCAGAATTGAACGTTGGTGCTGTTTCTCTATAAATTACCAACACTTGCTGCCGTGGCATCAAATTATCCAAACCAGTGAATATTCAGAGTGCGGTATAATCGTTTCAGTAGTACTCCGCCAAGGACGGTCCCAAGCCCGTCTGAGAAAGGAGGAGGGTTGGGCTTAGGGCTAGCAACCCTATCCCGTAAAACCTACATTGCTACGGAAACGAAGACAACAGATCCGTGGCTCGGTCATGTATGCAGGATGGATCCCAGTTCGCTTAAGAAGGTAGCCATTCACTGGCGTCCGCAAGGTAAACGAAAAGGGGACGGCCCAAGGAAACTTGGCGCAGAACGTTGGAACGCGAACTACATGCACAAGGATTCACGGTGCAGACGGCAACGGAAGCAGCGACAGACCGGAACCACTGGCGTGAAGTTGTCTTCTCCTCATGTGCCACCCGGTACGGAGAGGGCTGAGAGAGAGTACGATTTACATATTACCGCGCCTAATGAAATTAAGATAAAGGTGATGACAATGCTTTAAATGAAGATGTTTCCAAGAGACGTTATGTTGTGTAGGATGCCTAGTTCATGTTAACGGTTATTTACTTCTTATTCAGTGGCATCTAGAATGTGAAACAACAGCAAGGTAGTCGACATGCACTAATCTACGTCGGCAATCTGAATTCAATCATAACTAGATCACCTTCCAGTGATTATTTTAAATTATCGCTAAAAACAATAATGGTATCATCTGTAGAGAAATAACGGACATGTTCAAAAGTCAGAGCTGCTTTGATCCGTATTGTCCAGTTAGTTCCGAATATTATGCCGTCGTATGAGCAAAACCTTGAGACTGAGAACATTTTGTCTCAGAATGCAAATGAGCACTAGGTATCACACTTAGTCCTAACCCTTCTAATCTGTTCAATTTCCTTTATGTTATCTGAACGGAACTTTGTCAACGTTTACGCGCTTAAATTTTGTATACATTTTAATTGCGGCAACGCGTTTCACCTTTTCTCAAGAGGGATGATGTGACATCACTGATGCATTCCTGCTTGAGTAGTAGGCTTTTTCTCTCGTCGCTAGATTAAAGCTACAAATGATGAAATAATTTTTTCTTTCAATATCTCCACCCGAATTGGTTCAATGTGTTCAATGCTTGCCGATATATCAAACAAATTCCACAATTAGTTAGGTGCAGATAGTCTCGTTACTGAATACGTGAGGGAATGTCAAGATGTTTATTTGCTGCCCTAGAACATGTTGAAAGAAGAACGCTGAACTATTCCACAGTGGGAAACGTGTAATATTTTTGTCAACATTTTGCATCAAACTATCGAATGAACTTAATATGAGGTCACCTACAAGCATGCCATTGCAATTTCGGCTTACTTCAGCGGACATCTTTAATGTATATCTTTACATACTACGGAGAGAATTGCCTTCAAGATTTTGGAAATCCAACAGGACAAAATGCACTCTCATTAGAACCAAATGATTTGTCATATATTTATGTTCGAGCAATGCGGTTAAGCTCTCGTTAGACACTGTGATTGATAATAAAATTAACAAAACATCTAACTTTGTGTCGTTTGAAACCCGTGTCTAATGCATTCACAAAATGGTTCTCAAAGCAAAAATGATGATGATGTACACAACGTACGTATTGCATTCCTTAGTGTTGAGTCTAAGTATCTGATATAGTGCAAGCTAACCTCGATCAAATCTGAATGAAATTTTTGTTTAACGACAATCATATGCACGCTTTTCTACCACACAAAAACCCCACGACCGGTTTCGTGCTGTTTACACTCATGAGGTAGGTACTTTATGATCAGGATCAGAGTGCGTTCGAAGCAGTGGAAGAATTCTAAATAAGTTTCGCTTGTATGCCACTGTTGGGTAAGGTTGGTACGACCAACCTGTTCAATAACACGAGCCCACACTCATGTAGACTGGGTTTGAACCCATGACCATGAACAAAAAAGGACATTTGCATGCACCCCATTCACACACATCCCACAACCGGTTTCGTGTTGTTTGTACTCATCAGGTAGGGACAGTAGGATCAGGATCCGCATGCGCTTGAAACATTGGAGGAATAGTAAAAAAATTGCACATCTATGCCACTGTTGAATAATGTTTGTACGATCAATCTATTCAATCACGTATGTCCAAAAAAATGTAGATAGGTTTGTAACCCATGATAATGTACACAAACGCTCATTGGCACACATTTCCATCACACATTGTTGTTTGTTTTAGCAAATTATGTTTATATATAAAAAAAACACGTTTGAAAAATCACAAATGGCACGCAGTTTACGAATCCGTGTTTTCCTTTCAGTAGAAAAATAGTCTATCTAAAGCACCCACTTCTTTACTCTGTCAGCTCAACGTATACAAGTAAACGTTAATTTGAAATCGACGTTTTTCTACTTCGTATTTAATTTCCAACATTTACTACTGAATCAATTTTAATAGTCACATTTACTAATTTCATACTTTAATTAGCCCCCATTGGTATTGCATTGTTCTCGCTGGGTGCGTCCGTCGCTATTTTGTCTTTCATTGGATACTGTGGTGCATGCTGCAATTACAAAATCTTGCTTTACGTGGTACGTTTCACATACTGTTTTCAACCGAGAGAATGTTATATGAATTTTACAAAAAATATTTATAAATGTTAATATATGAGTTGTAACTGCAATGATGGTAACTCGGACCACGTGTTGGTACAGAAATTTAACTAGATGATGGTTAATATTAAAACATGTAAATTTATTGAAGTGTATGTAGAATTGTTAAGTTTACTAGGGAAAAGGGTCAACCACGAGCTTGTGCAAAATACCGCAACCCGGTGTAATACAAGAGCAGGAAGCACCGAAACGAATGTTTACATCAGGTGCACAAAAAATTGCATCAGTGCATTTCAAGCAACTACGGAATCAGATGCAATACGTCAGCAGCTATTGAACGGTATGCAATTCGTCTCGGTGGCTCGAAAAGCTTGACGTGTTGGCGTCTCGAATTGAGGAAGTTGGCACAAATTAATATGATAAATCAGATTTAAGAACCAACTGGAACAGAGAGGATGTGTGTCTTGTTGTGGTTACGAGACTTGAGTATAAAAGATAGACATGTCTTGTTCTTTACCTCTATGCGTGATAAACCAAACCCATTGAACATTTGAGTTCTTTTGCTTTGCGCTTTGTTCTCGGGGCGGGACATGAAACGTGGATGGCCTGAATAACTTTGAATCAATTGCTATCCGGGTGCTTGTTAAGAACATATTATACGTTGAATTAGAATGGGACTGAACCACTAGTGCCATAATATAGTTAACTCTTCCTCCTACCACATAAATCGATGACGAATCTTTCACTTGATTAGCCCACTAATAATCGCAAAGTCCTATACATAAAATTATACTAATTCGGGATTTGCTTACGAAATTCCAATCGCTATTTTGCGAATATGCTAGTGTTTCTCTAGTAAAAGGAGGAAAATATGTCAGTTTTTACACAATCAACGAAAAGCGAAGTATTGTTTACATAGTTCAAAGCCAAATTTAAATCACCTATAAAAAGGAATGTTTCTCTCCTTTCACTGTGTCATGAAGAAAACTCTCGTATACATTGACCCTTTGTAGAGCTTAACGCATATATAAGGTATTCTAGAAATATATTGCCAGATTGCTCCCGTCAACACTACTATGTATCTGTATCCATGTTTCTAGAAATTGTAGAAAATTGTGACATTACATAATCAACCAAACAATTTGATGGCTTGATGTGAAATGTCGGCAACACTTACTGAATCAGCTCAATCATAATGGTAGATAAGTTTTAATGGGATGTAGGATTTAGAAAAATATGAAAATGTGTGATTTTTGTTAACGAGGAAATCAATTTCAGTTTAAACCAAGATAATTTATGGTATTGTGTCCTCTTTGCAGTATGCAGCTCTTGTCGGCATTATGGGAGTGGCTGTGCTTATATGTGTGATCGTTTACTTCTCAGGGAGAAGCAAGGTGAGTTGGACCGATTAATGTTTTTTATTTTGTTAACGATTGCTTAGCCTACTTATTCAATACGAGTAGTGTGAAGTATCAAACTTCGATTGATCGTTCAATTAAAATTGCCTTTAAATCGCAGTCATCAATGTAGTTTTGTGTATACCTTGATTAGGACTCATTGTATGAATATTGAAATCGTGTTTGGCCAGGCGTTGTTCGAATAAGTTAAGATACAAGTTCCGTCGAACCATGCAGGTATTTAATTTATTGATATCATGAGAAGAAGGTTCACTGAACCTGATCTTACTCTCGCCACCTGATGACGGCAAACAGTCAGAAACCGGTAGTGGTGTGTAACGGATGGGGATGTGAGCACCAAAATACAAACGTATGTCATTGTTAGCCTCCTTCGGTCGATGTCGACCATGGATGTACATCATAATCGCAGGAATTTTCATGTTCTACAGCTTTTCGTATAACTAAACAGTCCGATTCGGGAGATCAATGTATTGGCTAAAGGATAAAAGTTTAGGATGTATTAATGTATAGTTGCGAAACTTAAACCTTACGTAAAAATAATATATTTCGTCTCCACGTATTCCGAATTAACGGTCACATATATGTAACGGTGGTACCCGTAATAAGCTCTTCGATAGGAATGTCGATATCAAGAATGAGATCAACATACCCATGTCACCCTAGCTGAGTCACACAAAGGAACACTCATTTCCTAAACGGAATATTTTGGGGACACTGCATTCCGATTGGTGTAAATTTGGCGGTGGGCAAATCGTGATGAAGCATAGCCAGTACAAAAACATTACTATTAACCTCTCCAAAGTTGTTGCGGCCCGTCATATGAGTAGGGCCCTCGCTACTTGAGACAACAACGGCTAATTACACTTTAGCATTTGTCTCAAAACCGTGTTCAGTAGATGTCTTGTAGTGAGCATCTTTTCGGTGTGTATGCCTCGTAATGTATGTTGTCAAGTGGAGTGATGAGGATATTTTGTTACAATGCAAAACAGTGGTTGCTGCAAGGAAGCTGTAGCGCTAATATGGCTCTACTCCATCAAAAAACGTGATTGATTAACTGTTCCATACGAGGTTTTGGTACCTCATCTCGATTTGTTCGTTCTTTCTCACCTACAGATTCAGCCCATCCATTTTTCATCATTTGCGATTTCATTTTGTATCGGTTGCATGAAATTCAAGCATTTTGTTTGGACAATATCATGCATGACTGATGTGCTATTCACGATCAAACTTGTCGAATTTTAATGTAGACATTAAATAGATATCGTAATTTACTACTTTGGCTGGCTCTAGAGTTTAATTAGTAAGGTCTATAGATTTCTTAATTTAAGCCATTTTACGTAGCTGCTTGCTATCTTTGTGTACTATATTTTATATGTCTTATTTTATATTGTATTTCACAGTTGGCGGGCGATTTCCTGTTTGTTTTAACTAAGGGATCCTTTAATTAAGATCAATTTTCATTCCTAGGAATGGGGAATTTAGCGCCAAAGCTACCACATATTATTGCCAGCAGGTTTACACGGATAACGTATTTTCAAATCTTAAACGAAAATTAGCAGACATTAGCTACTGTATGCAGATGATCTTCCCAAGACATCGCACGTCAAAATTTGAACATTTTTCCACCCACCATGGGCATAGAGTAAAATATAGTGAAAAACTGATGAGTATTATTTTTCATACTAATCTTGCCAGTGTGTCAAAGAGGTTGTCTTCTGTAAGTATCTATTGTGTCGACGATCAACGCTTGGCTTTGTCATTTGATGACCGTTTGACAGCATGAGGGAATCATTTCAATAAGACTATGACTCATTAAATCAATATATCCAGAGAATCGCGGAATTTTGCCAAGCAGGAATATTTCACATGAATAATCAACATCTGATATTCAATAAACCATATGTCCGCCTTTTATGTTTTTAGTGTTTTAAATGTTCCTAAAATCATGCTATCGCAGGGTAAACTGCGGTTTATGTAATTTTTGGCAGAAATAAATTCAATGTAACACACTAGCGTTTGGTGCATGTAATTAGTATTGTGAGCCTGTATCCCGTGCCATCGTTTGGTGCGAACCTGGCATGGTTGCCACTATGAATTCTACGATAGTCAGCAGATTACCGATATTGCCACAAGTTTGGTATCGCTTGACTGAGAACACGTTTGCGAAACTCAAGATGCATTTCATCTTTTAGAGCGTATTGCGAGGTTGACAACCTGCATTCAGTGGTCAACAGCTCCCTGCGCATATTTAGCTCCTTCCTCGTATTACATTTCGATCGAGAGCCTCAATGAGCAGCGGCCAGGTCACGATGGAAATAAAAGAGACGTCGCCAAGAGTCGTGAATAAAATGTCGAGAAACTCGTCTCAAATATAAATTCGCGTTTGTAAGATTCTATCCCCAATTCATTACGGATAAAACTGCAAGGGATCATACAGCCGATAAAATTGCGCGATGAGGCCTAGGGTTATTACACTAGAAGTTTAGGCTGGATTATTTCGTGAAGCCATTCCAGACCTTGGGTATCTTTCAAGTTAGAAAAGGTTTAACATCGAAAATCTCCATTGCTCGATGACGCATCCGCTTACTCAGAAGAGAGTGGATGACTCACGTTCTAGTTGAAACATTTTCACAAATTTAATTGAAAATGCAATTTAGAAGCTAAAATTAGTTACAAGGAAATGATTGTTCTATACATACGCCTGAGAATTTGATAGTTAATGAGGCGCAAGACCTACTATAACATCAGCCGAGACAACTTCAAATCAATGACGAGGTATGTGGCTAGAGCGAAATCCATCAGATTTTCTGGAATATAGTTCCGAGTAAGATTTGAGTGCTAAAACAGGTGTATAAATATATAATGCAAATATCAGAGCAGCTATTTGTTTAGGAACGATTCTTGATGCACTGCGTTTCACTTTGCGTGGAGTCAACAGAGTAAGTGCCCGCATCTGTCGTCATACCTTCTTGTAGCGACTTAATTTCAGGTTTAAATTTTCATGGATATTTCATGAATCACACACTCAATGTTCACGCAATTTTATTTGCAGCTGGGCGACTTTGTGGCTAAAAAGTTTGGCGAAAGTGTACGACGATATCAATCCATGCAAATAAATAATGTCGACAGTTTGATCGTTGGTCTGATTCAACCCAGGGTAAGGGAGGTTATGTCTTGTGTTTTTGTTCTTTTGTTGACATTTAACAGTGAATCAACATTAATCGTTATTCATTTAATTGAAGAACAATCAAAACATCTAGGTCTTGTCTCTAATACCTATGATTTTCTAATGTTACACATTTATTGCTTGAATTACCAAGTTATACATGCATGCCAGTGTTAAATATGGTACATACGACGAAGTCCGATGTTCAAATAAAGAATCACAAGGTGATTCTTGGTCAAGCGCTCAAAACGACCAATCTATTGTAGGTTTTACATCATCAGCGTCAGTGCTGGGGATGTGAGCACCAAAATTTATTGGTGGAATATCGATGTCTTGCCTGGTTTCGAGCTCTAATCAACTTACCAATATTCAAATCCATCATTTTGATAAGGATAAACTTTGGAAAATAAATATTTGTATCAAATCTGTTCGATAATGAAAATTAATAGATAGATAGTTTGATTGATTGATAGATAGATGGATGGATGGATGGATGGATGGATGAATGGATAGATAGATAGATAGATAGATAGATAGATAGATAGATAGATAGATAGATATATAGATAGATAGATAGATAGATAGATAGATAGATAGATAGATAGATAGATGAGTAGATAGATAGATAGAAAGAAAATTAGATGGATAGATGGTTAGTGTTTAGATGACCCATTCATCGATCGCTCAAAACCATCTATACCCGCTCCTGTATATTGCAAATTATAAACCACGGATATGCATCGCAAGTTTGATGTCCGTGTCTCAAAATGGATATTCCACTGCTTTATATATAACAAAACGTTGTCAGAAACGAATGTACGTGGAACGAATACAACGGTTCATCCTCAATATCCCGTTTGTTAAAGCGTTCAGAGTGATTTGAAAAATTAAGAATATTGCATACAATAATTCAGTAATTCAAAAGATGTTATTCAACATGTTTAGGTAGCCGAACAAATGATTCACAACTCTTCCGTTTTTGCTGTTACTTTTGTCTTCGTTGCCTTGAAAGTGCGGTCGCTAAAGTTATCGATACCACCTCTAGGGTTCACGCATCAATTCAAACTCTGAACCTATTGCGAAATGATTTGAAATCTTGTGGATTGACATGCTTGCTTAAGTTAACTCGAACACAACACGATAGTTCATAAATTTGGTGGATCATCATTTTACAGTTACGACTTGGCCAATAACAATATTTCATATACTATGGTAATTGTGGAGCTAAAGCCCTGGTAAACAGTACTTTTGTACTGCCCAAAGTCGACTTTCCGGATTTCTACACTCATAGCGTTGATCCTTGGAAATTTAAAAACGATGTTTCCCATTCGAATTCAGAGGCATATTGGAACCAGCTCTGGACATTATTATCCTTCATCAACTATAGAGTGTAAATGCGTATCCAGTTGAATGTTATCCCGTGGTATCATTGAAGGACGTTAACCCCAATCTGGTGCAAACAGTTTGGCATCGACACTTTCACAAGCGTCATCTTGAAAAATAATAAAAATCAAGGTTTCTAAATATTCATCGATTGCAACACTGCGGTTTGCCAGAATAAAAGAGACAAAGAAATAAACCACCTTATCACATATTTTTTGAACTCTAATATGGCTAAACCAAATCTTCAAGTTTTTCTTTCTCGTTGGCCCTCAGCTGTGGCCTTGGAAATCCAAATGAGTTTACCAACATGGTCGAAACACGATGTGTATTATTGAAAAACGTGCACGAGTGAGTTGACACAATCACATGAATCAATGTTTAAATGATGTTGCATGCTATAATTTCTTCTACATTCTTATACTTTGTTTTGTGTTGGCCCTTTTTGGTCAATGACTAATGTACTTCACAAGCGCATAACGCACATTGTTTTTCTCGGTATTCGAATGGTTAAACATTCCGAACAAGTTCTCCCGCACCGCTCGCAGTGATGTACGGTACTCAACCATCGGCTCTAGTTGAAACGTTTTAGCGAGTAGTTAAATCAACATCCGCTCGTCCCCAGCTTGTGGATGACGCTTCACTCATTCCCTCTAATGTGAATGCTCTTGATCAAATTTTTCACAACTCGTGAGTTAAATGACATGAGGTTTGATAACACGTTTAAGAATGGCTTCATACGGCGAGTGTGGTCAGCCGAAAGGTCGATTCCTGATTTTAACTTTCCGCAGAGAAGATCGTTCTTATTAAGGCCATTTTCGATTCTCCGCACATGATGTAGGCAGATAAAAAAAGCGCAGTAGGGTGTACATGCTCTGTAGACCAGATCTAAAAAGTACTTCGGCGTTTGTCACTATCTTTATTCACTATATATTGAAGATGTGATGGTTGCTCCTTAGTTGATGAGTTTTAGCTTCTTTATGAGTATTCCAACGATGGTCTAGGCTTCGCAGTCTTCGCGCTAAAGAATTTAAAACAACGCGGTGGAGTTGATGTTGTAGCCAGGCAAAATACGTTTATCAATTTGAAAACGCGTTTCTTGCTCGAACGCCTATTACAATTTTGGCGCATACTTCGAGAACACGTAATCAAAAATTACTGTGTCACGTACGTTTCTTTTTGGGGTAAAATACGCAAACTGAAGACAATCAGTTAAGGGATAACTAGGTTAAGATCCGAAATACACAACGCAGGGCAAAGCCGTAGAATCAGGCGTTTATCATGCAAACAACAAATACAAAACACATATTTAGCTCTGAAATTTAAAACTTCGATTCGTTGTGAAATTTCGTGACGCTGGTTATATTCAAAACCTTCGTTGCATCGTGCCCGTTGGACTGAAATAACAGAATGGAATAAAATTAATGTGTTGCTCACATCCCCTTCCCTTTCACACCACTACCGGTTTCTGGCTGTTTGCCATCGTCAGGTGGAAACAGTAAGATCAGGTTCAGTGAGCCTTGAAGCAGTGGATAAGTGGTAAACAAAGTTATACTTGAATGCCATTGTTACATAGGGTTCGTACAACAAACCACATTGCTTAAACATAGAATCGCACACACCACTACCGGAAATGTTGTAAACTATCATCGAATGTCGAACAGCCAGCGAGCATTTTGATGAGTAAGTGAAAAATGTGGTATATTCTGAATCGAATAAGTACTTAACACGCATCTAGGGGTGCACGGGACACCCGGAACATTCTCAGTATATTGTTACATTAAGACAACTCGATTACTCGTATCGAATGACAGGTATTGCTTAATTATGGTATTATTACATGATTACATGGTGTGTTCACATTTATCCGAGTTTTATATTAAAGGTGATGTGAACAATCTCATAGTACCAAAGACGACCGTCATTTCATTCACAAATTAATTTATTCCACTGAGGTTTTTTGCCATAAAATATTACAAATATTACAACTATTACAAAAATATTACAACAATATGAATAAAATATGTTAGACAATATTGATGCAATGAGTGAAGTTGAAGGTTTTGAGATTGAGACAGAAAAATATGACCAATTTTAGTAGTAGTCACATCTTCCACACATTCATCAGTTGGAGATTGTAAAATTAGGTTCAGTGAGCCTGAGAACGGTGAAAATACATGATTACCACTATTAAGCAGATTCCACAGTCAACCTTTCAATTTAGGCTTGCTCAATCCATTACATCCATATCATATCATATCAGCTTTTATGATAATGTTGTCAAACTAAAATAATAATAAAAAAATAAAAATACAAGTTTAATAATACTAAAAAAATACGAGTTTAGAAAAAAATAAAAATTTATCGTAACAACAAACAGGAGCGCGAAGATGTTGTCATAAATACTTTCCAATTCGGAAGTTCGAAAATTTACAAAATTTTAAATTTTAAATTATTGGTGAAACATAATAGTCAGATTAAAAAAAACAATTACATGCTACTACGTAGTTAAATAGTAGTACATTTTATAAAACAAAACGTTTCATTATCAAGTCCCACTACTCACCCCGACGTTAAAATTAACCACTCTGTATTCTTTACTACGCGAATCTTTTCCAAGAAAAAGTATTCCATTAACAATGGACGACAACCGCTGTAGATAAAAACCCAATCATATATATTACTAATATTGCTTAGTTCACCAAAATAAAAGAATAAAATACTTAAAATTTCATTAGGTTTGAGGAATATGGCAATGTTACCATCAATCAGTGTACGCAAAAAAGTTACCGTTTTGAAGGATCAAGAACGATATTTGAGCCCCATACTGAATAACTCACAAAATTCATCGGCAAATTCAATCTGAGACTCAAAATATGTCCATTAAGCATTATTAAAAATATCGATCGCAAGAAATAGAAACTTAACCAAATGGCCAGATAAATTGTAAATAAAATGAGTAAAACCGGATGATATGTCGAGAACAGCTTCACGATGTGGGTTTCAAGTTATTTGTGTTGTTGACTTTCAGGTGTTGTAGGTGAAGGTGCTCAGAAATATAATATTAATTTGAATGCCACTGTTGCATATGGTTCGAACAACGAACCACGATGTTCAAACACAGAATCACATAGTGTTTGCTGGTCAAGCACTCCAGACGCTTATGTATGACCAAGTGATGTGTTGCTCACATAACCCGGAATGGTAGAGTGTTATTTTGGGGGATGTGAGCAACACATCACTTTAATAATTTGAACTGTTGTCCATCAATCAATAATACCACCGAGATATTATTTTGACATCAATTAATGATTAACCAACATTTAACAAGTGAATAGTTAATATTTAAACAAAAACAATTTATTGTATGATTTTGTCACCATCTTATTAAATTCCATTCGCGATTGTTTAACATGATGAGTTCATAATCAAATAGAAAAAGTGAGGCGATTTTTGAAAAATTTAACTTTTCATTGAATCACAGGGTGAAATGAGATCTTTTCCTTTATTTCATAGAATCGGGCTACTTGGGACTTGAGACTGTAATCAAATTTATGCACGTCATTGGGTTCAAAATGACCATTTTTGTAGTAGTGACATCCCTTGCAATTACACATCACAAAAGCTTCTGGCTGTTTGATATTCGATGAGAGTTTACAACATTTCCACTGTTTCTAGTCTCACTGAATCTGATCTTTCTGTATCCATCTCAAGCGGACCAATTTTTTGTGCTTGACTATTCGGCGGTCCCTGCTTTTGCGTTTGAATTTTGATGATCTGCATTTCATCTAGGAGATTTTAATTAGTTTTCATGTGATCTTTAACGTAATTTTTTATACATACCTGAAAGACAGTTAGCATATATTCATTTTACGCTAGGGTATTGTGAGGAATACGTCTTAGTAATTGAATTAATGTGTTTGAGATTGATCGTGTAGTCATAAAACAAAGACATTTGTATGCACTCGGTTAGAGCACTTTTGGGTAACGATTGGATTCTGATTTAGAAGCTTCGTCAGTTCAAGATTGATGGACAAAACAGGAGAATTACTAAGTAGCTGCCCACATACCACCTCTTTTCAACGTTACCGTAGAGCCGCCTATAAAAATATGCGGTGTCAAGTCCCGTAGTCTAAACATCAGTAGTATATCTGTGTGATTTTCCGACAACGTAATACAGGTAAACTTCGTCAAGTTCGGTAAAACTATGGCTCACGTGTGCGTCAGCAAATAACAAATGTTAACAATTTCGCAATATTTAACTGATTATTAAGTATGAATTGATTATTAGTTTATGCTCACACCAGTGCTAAGTGCCAGAGTTCTGAGATGGCTGCCTCATTCTCTCAATTCCAAGCATGTCGACCTGCCTTAGAGATTTCGACCGCCTCCAATTTTAAGCATTCACATTACGGTTTTGATACCCCGTTGTTGCTGTTTTAAGAAATGCTGTTCTATGAAATTGACATCTGTGTTCTGGATAAATCCAGATCAGTATAGCAGAAAAAGTGCACGCGCTATAACAATACCAACGTGGAAAAAAAAGACTTGATATTTTCCCCTGTATAGCACATAGTTGAGTTAAAATCCACGCGCTGTAAGTGTTTAATATTATTAAATTTTACACCCCAGATATTCAACTTCCTATTCCGTGTTGTAAAATGAATGATCGTTACGTTCTATTGGACTCTACTTGCCCGGAGAAGCCAACAGACGATAACAGTTACAGAACGCAGCCTTGCAGGACTCTCCTGAAAGATAAATTTATTCATTACATGAACTTCGCGGCATACGGACTCGTCGGACTATTCCTTGTTCTGGTGAGTTTCTGTTTGATCAATCGCATGTACTCCTTCACGATCGATACCACATTTGACATTGTCATCTTCGTTCGACTTTACAGCTTGCACTCATGTTGTTCACTATCCTGACGATTTGCATAGACGTGGTTTGAACCGTCGCGTCAAGAACGAGTTGACCATCTCCACCTTATACATCAACGATCAATTATTCTTATTTCTAATGTGTAAGGTTTCGTTATTCTAAGAACATTATCATTTCTATGTTGTCCACATTTCAAATTATTCTCGAGAATTCATTCGGATGGGGTAGTTCAAATGGAAGTGGATTAGGAACTATTGTTTAGCTTGTATGTAGAACCGAATTACGGGTATATTTGCCTTAATTGAGGGTTTTCCTTATCAGTAAACTATTGACCAAATGAGAAAATGTAGGGATCACTTGATGAAACCGATGTTTTCCATGTTACTGAATATGTCCGAAAAGTCAGGTTAGTTTAGAACATTAAACAAAATCAGGATTTACCAATTAATCAAAATGCATTTGTCAGTAACACGGTGTCGTAGTGATAACATGCGCAGCTCTGAGGGAGAGCGACAGGATCAATCCGAACACGAAATACACCAATAATCCCACTTATTACTTTACAAATTTAGAAATGAAACGGGTGATTTCAGGATTAAGGATTCAAGATTTTTCCAATGATAAAAAGCACATACCTTCACAATTACCATAACATAGTAAATAATCGTTAATGAGAAAGAAAAAAACATATAACCATGTTTTGTTATTGTTGGCCTACTTCCGTCTATTTCGAACATCACAATCGCATGAATTTTCAAGTTCTACAGCTTTTCGAATGACTAAACAGTCCGATTTGGGAGCAACGATCTCTCCCACAGCGCTTGCAACGATAGGCAGAACTCGGTCGTAGGGCGTCAGTTGCACTCCGGCAGCGTGATCTGCGTTCAGCAGCCCAGAGCTGTATCTGCTCCTCCTCAGCTTGCAAGCGACGCTTTACACAATGCCTAGAATGTGAGCGGTCAAGAGCAAGTTCTTCCCAACTCGCCTGGTCAATTCCAAGAGCTTTCATATCTCTTTTGCAAACGTCTTTGTACCGCAAGTGCGGTCTGCCGAATGGTCGACTTCCTAATTGCAACAGCAATTGTGTTAGTATAATGCTTTGCGATTCAAAATGAATTTTTCGACTAGACTAATTTGTTAATCTTCTCTGCCTTTTCGAATGAGACAGACACACCTATTTCGCAATATGTTGTAATTGCACCAAGTTAGCCCAGACGGATTGTCCAAGTATTTCTAACACTCATTGTCACGCTTACACATCCATTTCCGAGTACTGCTTCTGAGAGGCTTTTTTGGAAGCTGTTTGCTGCATATTATTTTCATATTCGATGATAAATCAATGATAACACGGAGTTGGCTGTAAAAAGTTTCCCAGATTTCCTTAGCTGAGTTGAGTTCAAGGAAATCCCATCGATTTGCAGTAGTATGAGCTCGAAGCAAGTCATAGATCACAGTTGTATACGTTCGTTAAGTATTTCCTACTGGTTTGTATTGATAAATACAATCAAATGTCATGACAACATGATCACTCAATCCGAGTGGATCTGTATAGGAAACACATTCTATAATGAGTTCTTCATTTGTAAGTATTAGGTCCTGGGTAGATAAGGTTTATTCAGACAGAAATCGCGTTGGTTTTTGTACATAGTTGTAAAGAGGGGTGCAAGTCGTTATTTCTTGAAGAAAGCTTTTGAATGAATCCTCACCTGTAATGTGTGTTGCAACTGTCGGTACAATAAAATCACCGAGGAGGAGTGAATGTGGGTATGTGAGCTTCAATGCAAAACGTATTGCATTTGAAAGAACAGTGTCAGCGGCAGATGATTAAGAAGGGGGGCGATAAATCAATGCTCAGAGGCACTTTCGTTTATCATGTAAGTCAAAAGAGTAAAACAACGTATCTGGGGCATCTAGATTAGGGCAGAAAAGCTGAAAAAATCTAGCTTCCTTATATGTTACCCTTTTAACACCACAATTGAAATTTTATTATTCATTTAAAAATCTCTGATATACGGTATGCATACTGCAGCTCGACTTTTTCTGTTTTAATTGTTAGGTATTTTACCCAGTATAACCATCATTCTACAAGATTTTTAGAATAGATATTGACTAAGTTCTCGATGAGCGAGGTTTCTTTAAAAAAATATCGCAACACAATTTTATCAATTTTATTGAATGTGGACGAAAGCATAGTTTCGATTCAAGGTAATTCAAGGTTTTTAATGGTCTAAAAAGCAACAAGCTTAACAACAAACATAGGATGGTAAAAAATGAAATTTAAGTGTATAAACAATATAAGAACATAGATTAAACAGTATATAAGTGTTCTGGAAACGAATAATGCAATAAAAATTCGTCTAATATCGTTTTAAAGTCATGCAAGCTAGTGGCGTGAGCAACGGTTGAAGATAAACAGTTCAGGCGGGAATGGGGTACGACCAGCACATATTCATGGGTCCGATAATTCCTCGTATCCCTTCGCGTGAATAAATGATGTAAGGGATGGTTCGGGGTATGGAATGTTTTGTAAAGTAGGATAAGGTCTCCTC
>JACCGJ010023313.1:0-17609 GCA_013407085.1 Atriophallophorus winterbourni
TCATTACGACCATGGTATCGGAGGTAATCAGTGAGACTAGATTTGAAGAGCGAACAACGGCGTTCAGAACCAATTTTCAAATCCATTACACACAACCCCAGTCTATACAATAAAGATTTCGAAATCTTCTTTGGCCGCAGAATCGTGCCAAGATTATTATCCTATCTTGTATAAATGCTTCGAGGTCCCTTCCGTATTGCGGTTTAATCTTAGGAGGAGATTCATGGTACACTCTGTCGTTTGTGAATTAGTCATACTGAGGGTGAAATCTTATTGCTTGTAATGGAGCTTCTTAAACGCAATTTTGGAATGCACGCAGTTGTGGTAGGTGTATATATTTTTCATACAGGGGTTGATGTACATTATTTTAGCTGCAGCGGGAAAAACTAAGTTTAAGTTCAAATGAATTTCAAAGTTCTATAAACAAATGTTTAAGATCTCAATCAATTTATTAAACGGATTTTCATTGCAAAATGATATACACATCCTGCAAATCTTAAATTACAGGTCGTATTATCTATCACTAGCAACATTCTCAGGACAGACAATTAATTTGATCTGGTTAATTATAATATATAATATATAGATATCATATATAAAAGATAGTAGATTATATATATATCTATCAAGGTTCTAATAAAAATGTTAAGAATCTCAATCAATTTAGTAACGGATTTTCACTGCAAAATTAGACCTCCGGCAAATATTAAATTCGGTCGATATTAATCTGATCCCTCTATAACTTCTCATAAACACAAATTTAATTTTTATCGATCGGGATAATAGGGTACTATCAAGGATTAAGAATTATTCAGCATACTTCACACATATATTGTACTAAAAGCCATGTATTTATTCTGTATCAGTTTTCCAGAAATCCCTTCAAAACCCAAGGTGAAACAATTACCATTGGATCCGATTAATTATCAAACCGAGCATGGCGGATCATACCAACTTGAACTTGATTGGCTTAATTATTACAACCAATCAGGAAATCGGACCAATCACCCGATCGTGTTCCTCGTGCAACTGCGGCAGTTCTATGATCCAGATTATGATGTGGATTTGAGCAATAATTCCCAGTATTCTACGGATTATTCCTCGATTGGTAATATGGATCACTTGTTCGATAACTGGAGAAGTTTAGTATGGGTGAGTGTGTGTATATTGCTTTATATTATTGTTTAGTGTAGACGACATTGGTGAAAAGTCAGTCCTGTTATTCCGCGGTAAAATGTACTTATTTTATATTGGAAAAGAGTTTTCCTTTGGTATCTTTATCTGAAACCTTGCTCAAAATTGTTTATTTACTAGAATGGAAACAAATGGAACAAATCCCATCGCCATGCACACAGGTGAAATCAAATTATATTAGAGCTGATAAATAAGTCAGTTATTCTGGTTTTAATCATGCTCCTAACGTCTGTTATGCTGTAGACCGAACTGCATTAATCACGTCCAGTCACGCTTGCGGTCGACGCGTTTATTTTGTTTCGATTCACATCCGGAGAGCGAAACGTCCTTGTCATTTCCACTCTGCACGTAAATGAAAATTGATCAAATGTGTAGTACGCATATGCAGACATGCATCAGGAAGTCCACCATTGGGCAAACCGCAGTTACGG
Source organism: Atriophallophorus winterbourni (assembly GCA_013407085.1). Taxonomy (NCBI): domain Eukaryota; kingdom Metazoa; phylum Platyhelminthes; class Trematoda; order Plagiorchiida; family Microphallidae; genus Atriophallophorus; species Atriophallophorus winterbourni. The sequence goes on from JACCGJ010023313.1 coordinate 1,626, forward strand.
TACAAGGACGTGTGCAAAATCAATATGAAATAACTTGAAATTGCCCCTACAAGTTGGGAATAATTTTCTTTTGATTGCTCACATTAAAGGCAGTGTGTGAAGAGTCGTCTGCAAGCTGGGGAATAAAAAGTGCTATCGTCTGCCAATCTTAGATCACGCGTACAACTGCCGCCTCATCACACGAGTATTGTCTATCACTTGGGGCGCTGTGGTGAAGATTTTTCCTCCTGAATAGGACTGATTAGTACTTCGAAACGCCTTTTAGCATTAAACAACCATTGGATTGTGACGTACATTTACGGTTGACATTGATCGAAAGAGGCCAACAGCAATAACAGACACCAACCTTTAAAGCCAAATCCCGTTATCACCAAATATTCTATAGCATGTGTGTGTGCCGATTGTCCGTCGATTTTATGTCAACTTATTCCCTGCAAACTCTCACCACCATGTGCTCTACGAGCCCAACGTATTGCTCAATAGCTGCTGACATGCACCATCTCATCATTTTTCTAGCCGATTATCATTAGAACTCATCTCATGCAATTCTTCCTTTTGCTTTTGCGATTGTTGTTGTTGTTTGTCTCGGTGCCTCCTGCTCTTGTTTAGTCCTGGTACTGTGCATATAATCCGAGAACAATGAATCCCCCACAGATACATGCTAATTTAAACGATTATACATCCTGGTCTAATACAAATCATTGGCAAATCGAGCAGCCTTTTGCGTTCGATGTTTATTACATTCGCGTTAGAAACAAACTGAAGATTAGGCTCATAAAATCGCAGAAACTCGTCATAAATTGTTACACTTCCAGGATTATAACTTTGGATTTCGAATGCATGGAATTCAACTGTCAATAACAACATATCAAGGATTGCAAACACGATGTCCTGCGCTTTGTGTTGGACAGTCTTGTTTCAAAACACCCAACGATTGAGCATTTTTAGAGAATATTCTTACCCTTTTGTCCCATAACACTTTGGTGTGATATGGCTGGGGAGAATAGTCGAGAAAATGACTGAGACAGGTTAGGGCCTTTCCGAGTACGTAAAATAACATCATAAATTAGAGGAAAGCTTGTTATGATGCATGACAATGAAAGCCGCATAGAAGGTGTCATGCTGATGTCGCTTTACTCGTTTATCAAATTAGATTGAATGCATGTTTGATGCAAACTGCAGACAACTCATCCCAGTGTGTCAGTGCCTAATCTACAGGTTCGGTAGTGTTTTATGGCAAACCCTTTCCCATCATTTTATAATTTATACTATGTCATGGTTGTATGACTGTTAAACACTTGATACTAGTTACCGATGTAATGCCGTGCATCATGATAATGATGCAGGAATCGCATCACTGATAAACCTTTGTGCTGATGAACCCCGATATATAAAAAAACGATAAAAATTGTTTTGGCCGGCTTATACAAAATTGAAATGAATGATCGAGTAACTAAAGCAACATTGAAACTAGAATGTTTGATTTACATGCACAAAAATTCTTGTCAGGAAATATGTCAAATTCACAACCAGATGTATTGTAATCTGGTAAATCAAAAAACCTATAATTTTCAAAACTTATGGTCTGGACAAACCACGCAACATACGAACTGAAGTTAAATGCTTTTCATGTAAGTATCATCCATCGCAAAGTAACACATGCAGAAGTGCTTTCTAAAGATGATTTAGAGGCGCCGATTACGCTGATTTGGCCATGTGTAATTGATGGAAAATGGTCGTATTCCGAACGATCTACTCTATGGTGAGTTGCAATCAGGAGGTCGACCATTGGACAGACCGCACTTGCGGTACAAAGACGTTTGCAAAAGAGATATGAAAGCTCTAGACAATAAACCTACGAGTCGGAAAGAAGTTTTTCTTTGCAGAAACAGTGTAAAATGTCATCTTCGTGCATGAGAAGGTGATCTAGTTTTCTCGGATGCTATCGGTTAGTCTATTATTGTCTATCGCAGTTAGCACTGTAGAATAAATTTTTCTTCCCGAATCAGAACTCTTAGTCACTTGAAACGTTTGGACCATGAAATGTGCTTGTGACGTATATGTGTATATGTATGATGAGGCCAATAGCAACATGAACTTGGAGGACTATGTTTTCTAAAACTGGTTGCAAAGACCTCTAGCTCATCTATTCAGTATTCGTTATTATTTGTTCGCCGAGGTTTCATAATAGTTTGCTGGGTTTTATTAATGAATACCTACCCAAGCCATGATAATGTAAGAAGATAAAAAGAACCTTATATGCAGAAGGCTTGAGTAATTTCGAAATTCTAGGATCAGGATTCAACTTTTCTGCTAGATAAAGTAAGAGGCTTTACAATAACCACCAGGAAGGAATGATGTTGTTGGCCTGCTTTGGTCGATGTGGGCCATGGATGTACATCGAAATCGCATAAATTTTCGGGGTCCACAGCTTTACGAATGACTAAACAATCCGATTCGGGAAAAAACAATCTCTCCTTAGCGCTCGCAGGTAGAACTCGGTCGTTGGGCGTCAGTTGCACGCTCGCGGCGTGAGCTGCATTCGCCAGCCAAGAGCTATATCTGCTCCTCCTCAGCTTGCAGACGATGCTTTACACAATGCCCCCAATGTAAGCGGTCAAGAGCAAGTTCTTCTCAACGCGCGGGGTCAATGCCAAGAGCATTCATTTCTCTTTTGCAAACGTCTTTGTATCGCAAGTGCAGTCTGCCCAATGGTCGACTTCTTTAGAGTAGATCTTTCGGATTACAACCATTTTCCATTCTGTGGACGTGGCCAAGCCACCGCAGGCGGCGCTGCCCTAGTATGAAAGAATACAAAATATATATCTAAAATAAATACGAAATTGTCCACAAAACTTGAGTAAAGCAGATTTTGGGCAATATCGGTGTTATCTCACATATAATTGACACGTTTCGAGTATAATAATGTTGGACTAGTTAAGTTAAACGAAATTGCAGGTAAGAAATTTTAAACGAAGCAAACACACGCTGAATGAAGACACATCGTCGGTTCTGTTTGGAGAAAGAAATATCCAAATCGTTAATGTGACCACTGACAGTTTGAGTGAAAAATAAAGTATCCAAAATCGGCTTACGTCACAAAAACAGGTTTAGAAGAATGTAAACGAAAATACATGAACATCAATTAGCCGTTGTACGACACAACCATGGTAACAATAAAACACCGTATCACTACCGACAATACCCATGAAACAATGAGATATTGTTTGATCAACATGCGAAAGAGCAGCCGCAGTGATAGTACGTCAAGTGGAGAAGGTAGTAAAACATTTGTGACTTTGAAGGCCATTTCGCATCGAAAAAAGTCAAAATATCGGCTTGTCTGTTTACGAAACGTATGCTGCCTGCCATGCAGCATCAGTGGACACTCAATATAAAACAAACGCTGTGTCGGTCGTGCGAAACAAAATTTTGCAATCAGTATTCATACTCGCTGCACTTTTAGTATCAACATTTGAAAATAAACAAACCGTTTCGTTTTGCGAACATCCGAACTCATTATTACACATTGTACTGCTTTCTCCATTCACAAATTAGATTGCCTAGTTCAACAATCGAACAAATTGAACTATTGATTTCCCAACAAATTATCAAAACGCTCAGAAATTATGCTTTCACTTTCTAATTTTCCTCAAGACAACCAAATTAGGCGCCGTGCTCAGTGACCTTCGTCCGGCGACTTGGTATCAGTTCCGGTTGATAGCCATCTCCGAACAAGGTCATGGAGGTTGGAGTGAACCAAGTGGACCCGTTCGTGTTCTTACTCGCCCGATACCCCCTTCGTCTCCAAGGAATTTAACCGAAATCAGGTCGCGGATATTCGATGACCATATCGATGTGACTGTTCAGTGGGAAAAACCGGAATTAGGGAATCTGCCGTTGAGGAGATATCAGGTATGCATGGGGGAGTGTTGATATGATATAAGAGGAAACTCAAGATCATCGAATTTCTTCACGTTTAATTTTCAAATTAACGTTCGAACAAAAAGCTTATTTGCCCGGGTCTCATAGTAGCATTCTTTAGAAATTGATGTGGACTTGGTGCTACTGATACCAGCTAAAATAACAGCGACTTGAACGAGACGTTCATGCAAATATGTACACTTTAAAATATTTTTGCCGATGCTATTATCGTGTTCATCCAAAGCCTTTCAAAATAATTGAAACCAATAGATATAATCCATTTAATCGAGGCAGAAAATAGAAATAAGACTATAGTTTATGAAATGCATACATTTAAAGATAGCTGCCATCTTTTTAGTGAAGGTAGAATATCATTATATATTTAGAAAGCAAACCGGTGTTTGATTGAATTTCCGCATCATCAAACATTGACGTCGAGTTCAGTCTAATTGTCGCTATGACGAAAAAAGCTCCCGTTCCGAACGTCTATTAGGTTCTCGAAATGAATATCGCGAAATCTCGATTCAGCATTTATCACGTTCCCCACATTTCTTGATGTCTAATCCGTCACGATTCGCATACTGAGGACAGACGGTGAAGCGTAAAACACCCAAAATTCCATCAAGTATTAAAACGTCAATTGATCACGTGTTTATCTGGCACATGAAAAAGAATAAAAAAACACGTTTTTAGGCAAATATAGTCATCACGAAACAGACCTGAGTGTGCCTGTGTCAAGAGGCAATTGGATCTGATTTGTCAGGCGATTTCGTGCCAACCGTTTCCGCGATGGGCTCGACACCCTGTTTTCATTAGATTAATCATGCCCAAATGAATATTTTGCTATGGTTGAAGTTTTCGCCCATCAATCTTTTTTCTTTCGCAATGCTTTCGCGGCCTAAATTCTCGTAGGTTTGCACTTGCTCTCTTCAGTCATTTCGACGTTCCTCTTCTTTAGTTGTGCAGTTGGGTGACATGACATATGACATATGAGAGCTTTTGATTGTAAACTTACAGTGATTCAGTTAAAACCTTACACAATAAGCCGCGGTAGAGCCGTGCTAAATAGATGCGACGTTAGGGAGAGATGTGGTGGATTTCAATTCAGCACCGCGCACAATCAATTATGGATCTTTACCATCCATTAGGACTCCTAGCTGTACACTAGGAGATAGGCGTAGCAACACATGTTTTATAGTAAGAACAAAAAATTCCTTATGGAATAACATCATAGATGCACACAATTAATTCTGCACTATGTCCTCAACAAATTTGATTCAGCATTCGGAAGTTGATAAATAATTCTTATTATTTGAATAATGACTACCTTTAAAGTTGTTAGTAGGCAATCGTTCAGTTAATTAACGAACGCGATCTTCAGAATTAATAGCTGGAAGGAACAATATGGCCATCATAGATGTAAATAAGCTGCTATGAAAGATCAATCACTTCTCATACTCTGCTAATGATTTTTTCGCGACTGAAACTATTATCGTGTATTGTGTGGTATAATTATTAGTCATTCTCGATGAGTGTGTTCTAAAATTCCAGATATCTTGGCGAAAGTATTTCGGCGCAAATGGGCAAGACAGAAGTTCTTTAACAGAATACGAAGCAAATGTACCGGGTGTAAGTGGCTGCCTATTTACCATTGGTTTGTTTTAAGTCTGGTAATTGAATAAACACTAATTTCAGAATGTTATGCTTCATTTGCTTAGGACAAACATATCTACACTATACAAGGACTCCCACCTGGTACTACGTACAAAGTTGAGGTGAGCACTTCATTCCAATTGCATATACGTTTGCTCACATCGTGGAGTTTTACTGTGATGAAATATAAACCTAGCTCTTCAATATTTTGAGTCAACAAAACTTTAAATATTTTGATCAGACAGTTAAATGACACTAGAGTTAATTGGAATGGTTTTGCGTATGCGTTGTGATATACATACCTTTCCGAGATTTGAAAGTTCATCTTAGCCTTCCTAACCTGGCGCCTTATTCATTACGTTGACAGTGGCGATCTACACATATCTCACTCGGGATTCATTGTATTTACGCGTTTCCATACGAGACACTAATACAGTCACGATTAAACCTCCACGGTTCTTTATATCACGCCGTGAAGACGTGCTCAAAGCATTCAGTCGACAGTTGAGAAATTTTTGCGCGTCTTTTTTCCAGAAGACTATTAATTCTAGAAGTATTATTACTTTGGGTTAAATCAACATTGACTGAAATTAATTCAATTTAATTCAAAGTGTTAATACTCTAACAATCATATACTTTACAACAAAAATAGATTAGAAATATAAGGAATGCATAAAAACAACACAAATGTCTTAGCAATATAGAAATTCAGCACGTGTATTCAGATGCGAGGTAGGGTTTAGTCAACATATAGTTGTCAAGTTCAGCCTTGAACATGTTCAGCCTCAGTGCACGGATGATATGCGAAGACAGAGAGTTCCATGTAAAATAAACTCGGACAGCAAACAAGAACCTTCGGCAATTTGATCTGGAGTGTGGAATAATTAACTTGTAGCCATGCGATCTCTCGTGCTTTCAATCGATTAAACACGTGTTTAAGTGGGTGATTCACTGTATGCTGAACGTTGAACAGCAGGATCAAATCACACCGGATACGACAATATGAAAAGTCAAATGGGGTCATAGTTGCAATCTTCTCTTAATGACTGTTATAAGGTCCGGCCACTACATTTTAGCGCCTTGATGTACTTGTTTGCAGCAAAGCCATGTTTTATTGTAATCATGGGTACCATGCTTGAACAGTGTTGGCCAGATATAGATGGTAATTAACCGTTTGATTACCTGCTTTGTGAAACTACCGAAGATCCTTCTGAGCAGTGCTGAGGATTGGCAGGACTTTTTGATTTATTTAAATTGATAAGCAAATGTTGGCCGAATTCATCATTGCACCTGATAACATAATCTGAATTTCCATAGTAACAAAACATCTTTGATTTTTATGCATGCCCGATATTTTCCATCCATGGTTAGTGTATGGTATTTGAATTTTTAGACAATTAAAACCTCGAGTTATCTTGAATTCACCATAATATGAGATTTCAGTTATATCATGCTTATTCTTTGGAAGATTCATGTAGTTTAAAATGGCTCCAATATGGTAGCAGTATTCTTTAGCAATTTGTTTATGAAGCATTACATTATTTACTAAACCATAGTGTATTTCTAAACAGTTTGATATTGCCATATCGTTTTTTTTTCATTTTACAAGTTCAGCCTGGAGGAATAATTTCAGCTTCCAAGTAAATAATTATCTCGACACAATGGTAGAAAGTTTGAGTCGCTATCGTGAGAAATATTTAATAGTTTTCGCGATCGTTTTTGCAACCTAACATCAGCGAGCAACATTAAATCAAATGTAAAAATAACTTCATTCACTTACACAAATTTTCAGTGAACAAAATTATTTTAGCCAAATAAATTTCAAGATGATGAATAGGAAACCAGTTTAGGCAGATAAAATTATCTTGAAAGATTTGAACTTTTAATCTTTTCTTCAAATCCGAAACATTTTTCTTATTGTCTACAAGATTGATTGTTTGTTTCTACTCATAAGTAGCAGATATTTAGATATATTCACAAATTATCAAGTCGTACTACGTCATTTTGATAAAAGTAGCAGAAAGAATAGCGTGTATGATTTTTTATATTGTGTTTTCTTCAGATTCTCTAGAATATTTTCTGGCTGTACTATCAAAACGTCCTGAGTTAATTAGGCTACTGAAAGCAAATAAAATGATTTGAAGAAATGTATTGAGATATTGAGATAGATGATGTATTAATCGTGCAACGTTTGTAACCCAACAGCAACGAAAGCTGAACAAAGATTGAGTCGAACGTTTGAGTAGAATTTCAAAGTCCAATGTTTACTACCGACTGTCATGTTAGTAATTGTGGAGTGGAATTTCATCGAATCTGATCCTTGATTATAACATATTCGATAAATGCAGTTCTGCCTTAGTTATAAAAATGGTACACAGTCACTTAGATAACAACAAATAACGACACAAAATTCCCAAAACATTGCTTAATCACCACATCCTTTTGACAGAAATATCTTTCGGTGAAGGGAGTGAATGGTAGAGATGAAAATATGAAATATTCTGTGTGAGCTGTAGAAAAGGAATGTGATTTGGCTGTTTGGGTGTGGAATGGGCGAGACAATTGATGATAAAGCCATCACCAGCAGAAAAGTGTTGTTCTATTATAGTTTTTAAATTACCTATGTAGGAGAATGAAATTTTGATGTGACGTGTAATAAAACACAATCGTTTAAATGGAGTACTTGAAGGATTGGAAATGAGCAGTATAAAAGGTGAGATAAAATACAAGTGAGAGTGAAGTGAGAGATTAGTTTAGGATCAGTGGTGACAGAGTGAGGGTGTAGTGCGTCGAAGTTGAGCTTACGTACTAAAGTGAGTATAGAAATGATAGGATGAGTCCAGATTAAGTTATCGGAAATGATGACGCATAGATGCCTGACACGTTTCTCTCTACTAACTTATGTGAATTTAATTCTAGATCTCTTAAGTTTGCTACAGAAAGCGTCACGCTGTTTGCTCGAAGATTAGTGAATGAAAGCTCCACACATTCGGTAAAAAGCATCTGTCTTCAAACCTGGTAAGGATAAAGTTGATAATGTAAATGAAGAGGTGGTTTGGGTACCGCTTATCCGATGACTACCTGACCAAGTTGAAGGTGGCTGCGGAAAATCAGAAATGTATGTTGGAGAAAAAACAATGGAGATAGTAAAGCACCTTGAAGAACTGCTTTCAGAGTTAGAAACAATAAATTACGAGGTCAGCTGAATACAACATATTGTCTGCCACCCTTGAATTATTTGAATATTTATTTGCGGATGCTGTAGGTTATAGACTATGCTTACAGTAGTTATACAAGTTGCGCGCTATCTAGAGAGCCAACCGTAGTTAGCTAGTCGAGGAAGCATAACTTGGCAGGTATTGATCTTTGTTTCGTACGCTGCTTCCGCTGAGCAACTTGGTCGTCATCCTTGCTACAAGGAAGCTGTGAGATAGTCATCGGTTAAATATCGAAGTTATCAGTTCAGAAATCCATGGTGTGTAGATGATACTGCTATGGCCGGGTGCATGGCATTCTTTTGACTTACCGAGGTTTTGAAAACGTCATCTTCAGTAATTCTGAATCTTTCATCGCTAGATTGTGAGCATATGAAGTTACACTGTTTTATATCTATAAAATTTTGATTCTCAAAGACTAGATTTCGTCTTTCGGACACTTACTTTTCATAAATGGATTATTCTGGAAAAAATAGTGTCGATTATTGTCAAACTCGAGATGCGCGATACCTTTAACAAACGTTTTTACCATCGATTGACTAATTTTCCATGCTAATCTTACTGGTTTTACCGAATACGATCACTTTGACAGGTAATCGCGATTTCCACATTTGAGACACAAGAATTGAAAAGTCATCCTGCAAACCTCTATTTCACAACCTCGCAACTTCCCCCAAGACAACTCAGTCGAAGTAAGTCGTCATACATTTGGACGGTTTCTCACAACAGACTTTGACTCATCAAAATACAGGATGGGTGTTGGTAAATCAACGCAAAATATTATGACCAAGTTAAGAATATTGATGGTTCTGAATGTAGATCAAAACCCTACGTCTGTATCACGCTTTACAGCGTTGTAGATGAATAAAGAGTCTGATTCGAGACGATTAATCTCTCCCACGGGGCTCAAAGCGACAGGCTGTACTCGAAGCATTGATGACATACTGATATTTAGCAGCCGGAAGCAATATCTGCGCTTCTGCAACTTGGAGAAGACCCACTATGCAGTGCCTCCAAAGTGAACAATCAAGAGCATGCTGGAAAAATTTGTGTGTGTGTGCGAGAGAGTTGCTTCCGGCCGATACTGATCATACTGTACCATCAAATGCACATGCTAGCTTCATGGCGCACAAAACATTACATGGTTGCACATTCCGATTAGACAGTACCTATCAATAATACGATGTATGTATCAGTTTGTCCAGTGTCTTGTTGCTCTCCCCTTCGACAGCACTAAAGAGCACCTGTTCATTTTAAGCTTACAGTCGGTGCTTTAGAGTGAACTCTCAAGAATTAAACAATCCCTAACGTAGACAAGACTAATATAAAGTTTTAACTATTTATTTAATAAATTTATGATCAAAATCAACCGAGGTAGTTCACCTTATTTACATCTGAATTTGGATGCACTGACTCATAGACAAATAAAATTGGATGTAATCCACACTTGCAAAACTCTGAACTCAAAATTTCATCCTCTGAAGCAACCAATTCGCCTCCGGTCAAGCCATATCACTCGAATTCATACATTGGGATTGGATATACCACATTTTCACCGGAACCGCCGTCATTTCTTGTATTCGATGTTTTTCATAAAACTCCTTACCGTTAGACGATGAGCAACAATTTGGATTTATTTACGCTTCGTAATTTCATCCTACGACGATTTATATAACTTTATCAACTTCACATGAAATTTATCCTGACGCATATTTTATCATCATACCGTGACAATCTATGATGATTTTCTACCCACAAAAAACTGTTGATCTTTCAAACGCCTGATTTTATTTACTTTTTGTACTTATACAAATATCATATCGTGTTGTACAGCTATAAAATCGCTATGCGATAAATACTTGAATCTTCTTCTTCAAATCTACTTCGTTTTGTTTGTAATTTTGTTTGGCTCCAAGCCTGTATTTCATAATAATGATGATGTCGGTCGACGTTTATTTAATAAGAATATAATGTCAAACAGGTTGCAAGTATTCCTTTAACTTTTTAGACATTTTCTCCCACGAGATATCAAATCATACATGTCCGTGTACTGAAACAACGGATCCCGTTCTGCGTGTCAGTGAACCTTATTGGGACAATTTAGAATTGAAGATTACATTGTCAGTGAACGTGAAAGCTGGTAAGTATAGTTGACTAAACAAGTTGCGTTTTATGTCACTGTTGAATGAGGTTGGCATGACCAAATTGTTCAATCGCATGTGTCTAAACCCAGGTAGATGAGATTAAACCCTCATGAGCGAAAATGTTTTATTGAATGCATTTTGATCATACATTTGTTTGCCATTCCTCCACTGTTTCAAGCGCATGTGGATCTTGATCTTACTGTCTCTACCTGATGAGTGCACACAGCACGAAAACGGGCGTGGAGTGTATGTGATGGAAATGTATGCAAACGAGCATTTTTGTTCATAATGATGGGTTAACAGTTGAGTAACTTTGAATTCTTTATCGTTGTTTTCGAAAACCTGATAGCAAACTAAATGCACCGCCGAACTTGGGGACAAGTGGCTTATTTTTAACCGCTCAAACTAGCCATTTATAAAGTGATTTATCTGACGTGTAACGCTCTCGTAATATAGCAAAAAATACATTTTTCGTGTATATTTTACATAATCACAGAGTCTTAATTTAAAGCACGTAACAGTTGGAGCTATGGACTTGATACTAATCTGTTTAAGGTTTAGAGACCGTTGAATTTTGTTTCGAATTCGCTTGCATTAACACGGTTCGTAAAGGAGTTGACAGTGAAATCAGAGGGTGATATCGAATATTCATTCTCTGTTGAAACCTTTACTGTTTCGACATTTTAATATGAGGCATCATGGATTCATAGTGCAAGGGTTATATTAGGCGGCCACGTGTTGTTCTCTGTGGGAAAACTTTTCGTTGACATACATATTTTATAAATTTAAACTCGACCCTTCGTTTTTAGAGGTCGATGTTTGTACTGATTTCTGCTTACCGGAAACTCGTGTGAACTTTCTTAGCAAATGGTTTTATTCCTCAAGACTTCCGATCAAGCAATTGTAAATTGTTTACAGAAAAAATCAATGGTACCGGTAGCATGAAAAAATTGAAATAAATCGGTTATAGCAATCTTTTTGGTAACGTTTCGCTTCTGAACACAGAAGCTTCGTCAGACCAACGTTGTCGATACGAACAGGGTTCAGATTTGAATGGCATTTTCTTGACCAATCCTGAGTTTTCTAACATGGACAGGCGAGATCAAAACAATTGATCACACATACCTGCCTGGTCTGACCGAACTGATTGCGGACCTCTTGCTGAGCAATTTATTTGAACATAGCCATTCATATCACTGTTTACGACAAAACAGCCAATCAGAAGTCAAATGAACGATCTGTATGAATAGTATTTTGCATTTAGACTACTGACATCTCATAAGTAGGCAGATGCATAAATCTCGTGATCGAAACACCGACTTCAACACGTTTCTCTCGGTTGTCACTTTGAACTGATTGGTCATTCAACGCCATAACCACGTTGTAGTCGTTTGGCCGACCTTGAGGAATCGCATATCATTTGACAGAGGCTGAAATTGTCCATATCCTCATGTTTACCGTGATGTTGTCGCTCAAACGGAGCTGATGTAATCCTTCCGAAACCATAAATAATATCCGAAATCTCGCGATAAGCACTTATTGTTAAAACTAATTCACACCTGCACATTAGTGACAGTGTTTATCTCTAGAAGAAGCGTTTGTAACTGTAATGTACTACTGCTGGCCCCGGGGTGGGTTAGAGAGAACACAACCGTAACCGAACTGGTTTAATGACTTAATGAATGAATATCACAGTATGTACAGTGAACGATTCTCACATTATATTGATTTAGGCTCGATCGATACTCGGTACCCTTCGTAATGCTATTTCAGGTTTGCTTTCCGGCTTTCATTAAACTTCTGTTCGCAATACATAATTGCCGGGAGACTGGAATGCATGTTTTGTAAAGTCATTTTCTGTGTGAATTTTTAATTTAAATAAATCTGCATGTGACTGAAATTCTTACAAGGTTTTCACTGAATTGTCGACTGATTTTTGTGAACTTGAAATGCAGATTATGAGAAATGTTAGTTTCTCTATGAACTGTTGATGAATGTTGAACAAATATTGCATGAATTTCAACGGTAGTTCATTTACTGTTTTTACTAAAAGGCGATAAGATTTTTTAACCACAGGAATAGATGCTAAACTGTAAACAATATTTTTCAAATTTTGTTTGTACCAATTTTACCACGGTATTCGGGTTAAGCAAATGTTCCGGAATGTGCAACAGAGTTGTAATTCGATCCCAGATCAACTGAAGATAAGCCGAACGCCTAATCCATCATGCCGACATAGAACCCAATCTTACATGCGAGCGAAGTTAAACTTTTCCACTGTATCAAGGTTCAGTGAACGTAATCTTAGTGACTCGATCTGATGATATCATACGGCCAGAAACCGGTTGTGGTGTCAAAGTGCGCGGATGCAAACACCAGAATACATTGGTCATTTTAAGTGTCTTGAGCGCTTGAGGGCGAATCACTCTGTAATTCGGTATTAGAACTGCGTGGTTCGTTGTACCAACCCTATTAAACAGTGTCACTCAAGTACTACTTTTCCGCTGTTACAAGGCTCACTGAAACTAATCTTACTATCTCCAGTGTTTGCAAATGGTTGCTTTCATTGTCATTATTGTATTTTTGTGTATTTTTCTATTTGAATACGGTCTACTTTACGATACTTACATATTCCGAGGTATTGTGTTACTTAGATCTCCACGCTTACACTTCATGACTAGTTACAATATGATGCATCAATCGTTCTCAGCATCCCGAGCTCCTAGGACGGAATCACGTTGCGATGTTAGGTTTTAAACTCGACGGTTCGTCATACGAAGCTTTTTCAACAGCAGATTCAAAGTGTAATTGGTTTACATATCACTGTCTCAATCCTCGCTGAACATAATCCTACTGTTTTCACCAGATGACGGCAAACAGCTACAAAACATTTGCGACGTGTATAGGCAGGGGATATAAGCGCTCCAAAACTGGTCATCTTCATTGATTTGATCCGTTCACGTAGATCCACTGTGGGGATCGGTCATCCAAATGGTGTTTGTGACAATACGATTAGCAGTAACATTCAACTATCATATGTTTACTACTTGTCAACTGTTTCAACCTCACTAAACGTAGTCTTGTTGTTTCCGTATCATGAAAGCAGACAGTCAAAAACCAGGTTTGTTGGGTATGTGCTGAAGTTGTAAACAGTAAGGAACTGATCATTTCTTTTGATTTGATCGGTTGAATTAGATCCACTGTGTAGATCACTCATCCGAAGTCTTCCTAGTTCAAATTTGACTTTCATCACTTCAACAAATAGTTAGCCTGGTTAGGAATCTCTTCTACAGCGGGTATCAACGATTGCCCTCTTACGATTATTCCCAGGTTGTGACAAATTTGATTCGCGAAGTATTTAACCTGTATGCAATTACTCCGTACATGATACATCCATACACAAACTTCGATTTGCAGTAGACAAGGAACAAGTCTATCAAATCGAATGGTTCCCGAAAGTCTGTATCGAAACCATGACACAAAACAATCACGGCACTTACAATGCGCAGACGTACGTGTTAACAGTAAGTTGATCATATTCCATATAAAATATTTTGGTATAGTTTTCCTATAAATGTATAAAATAATAAATGCTTGCATGCATGTATTTAAGTGTACATTCATGTATGTAACTAGGTATTCAAATACATATCAATGGAAACGATCAGTGTTCAAGGTGCATACATCATCTGCATGTATCCCTAAGAAACGGTTTATGGCTGCTTGCAGTCATCGAATTCAGACATTTACTCAAGTTTGAGTGAAAATTGTAACAATGGAAAATGAGTGAACTAGGTTGCACTTCCAGGCCTTTGTTAATCAGATTGGTACGGCCAACATTCAGGATGGCTGATCCATAGAGCGGAACTAAGTAAATCAAATGAAAATGGTCCGTTTCGAAGTGCTCACTTTCTGATTACGTCAAAGCTGCAACACGATTATGGCTATTTGACAGGACTATGACCTTAATTCTAGTGATCAAGAGAAACAATTAAAAATCAGTTGCTTGGCGAGTGTACGCGGCCGTTTGCACTGAAACATTAGTTATATTACTCATGAGTAGACGACCGTTCAAAATATTCACATATTGTTAATACACGTTTGAACAATTGTCATAGGTCGTTATATCGAAGACGACAAACTCACAGTTATATGTTATGTTCAACATTACCAGGGCCAACATTTAGCAAACGTGGAATTAACCAAATTGAGCCTGCAATGTCATTACAAAGTGCTCATGACGCAGCAATTGGGAACCAACGATGGGATCGGCAGACCACAGACCTGGTCCACATGTTTTTGCACACGATCTTGTCATCAAATCCGCGTCCAACACGGGCCGCGCCCACAAAATTGCACGGAAATCGGTAAGTGCCTCCTTCGCTGTTGATTTATTAAAATTAATTATTTTAAGCCCTCAGGGTGACTTTTTCGGGCACTCGCAATAAATGGTAATTAACATTCTAAATAGTATTCAAAGTTTAACTGGTAAAAATCTAACTTTTTATAACACTGCAGGATCACGGTATAGATTAAAATTTGAAAAATAATCGTATACAACGAGCAGAGTAAATCAAATATATGAATTACTAATGATGTAAAATCCAATTTGACTTTAAATATCGCCATGCACGGAGATTGTAAGCAAAGTGGATATGGCAATTCCAGAAAATCACAGCAACACGGCAAAATAGCTCGGTGTATCAGTACGGAACGTTGGATGTAGATAAATAAGGTATGTTAACGTGTCATCTTTTAAACGCAATCTTGAAACAAGTGTCTTCGTGGATATCCTTCGGTAGACAATTTTATATGTAAGACGACATTAAAATTGTAACGAAGACCAAGCCATCCGCTTATCTGAATGTTCAGCTGAAACCAAATACGAAGGTCAAAGCGCAAATATTCGCAAAAAATTTCAGTGCTATGTGTACGAATTTGCAGGAATCCAGCGAGGCACGTTTTGCGAATAGACAGAGACACGACCTAGAACAATGGTACAACCTCTCCGAGAAAATGGTTTCGGAAACCATCAGGCCTAGAGCAAT
>JACCGJ010023314.1:0-15655 GCA_013407085.1 Atriophallophorus winterbourni
ATCTAGCAAACCATGCGATATGTGACTCTCCGTATAATTTTTGTGACAGATTTTTGTGAATTTTTCTACCAAAAATTTTTGAGTTCTGAGTTCCGAGGTATGTTTTGTATCATTGTAATTTGGAAATATGTTAACCTAGATATTATCGTTTTATTTCGACAACCAATGACGCCGTATTGATTTATTGATTTCTTTTTATCGTTATCATTCACTTTCTATCGATTTTCTGTTCGTTAACTCAGTCAACAATAGTTATCTGTTAAATACAATTTGTACGGAATTAACACACTAATATTACAATTTACCCTTTTTCCACGTGCGGTCTTCGTTCTTCGTTCCTATGTGATTGTCTTGAAGTCATAATTGTATGTGGATATAACTGGAACCCACGCAGTCCCACCATCTATTCCTCACTATTCACTATTCACTATTCGACACGGGTACAATGTTTGGGGCAAAAATTCTATACATGTTTATTGTTGATCAATATTATAGAAACAGTATATTTTTCATTGTCCATATCAAAATATCATTACCGATTGATATTATATTATTGTTAGCGTAGTCATGTCCTTGAAATAAGCAGATTTTGTTTAAATACGTTTTATAAATAGCGTGTATTCAAACTGCAAATTTTTGTTTCACAGGAACTTATTTTACTACGAGTTATATCATGAAAAGGAATGTTTTTCTGTAATAAATGACAATAGTCTATATTACCTCACAGTTTAAATAGATCATATCATCTAATTAAACTCTTGGGTTCGGTATTTGTTTTCGATGCTGATCTGATGAAAATATTTTTTCCACTATCGGATATCAGATATTATTCACGTTAAAACAGAACAGGTGAATTATTAACGCCACAGCTATTAGAGATATTAAATAGAAAAACGAAAAAAAGTTTGATAGTTGTTGGCAATTTTCAGAAACGTTTTTCACACTGACATCGACTGGTCAATGTTATGCTGTAAGCCAGGGGCCTCCAGGCTCTCGTTATCGTTTCTCGACTTTGTAGTACAAGAAAAATTAATTCAGCATGTTTCCGATGCGACCCGTTATGGTATTTCATCATCCTCGTGCCTGGACCTGATTTTCACACGGCACGAGCACTGCATATCTAACATCGAACATCTGCAGCCTCTCGATTCCAGTGACCACGCGGTAATCCTAGCATACACATGTCTTCCCAAACAAAAAACGTTCAGGAATCAGCGCATCCCTAACCCGTGGAAGACTGACTTCAATGTTCTTATAACCGCCGCTAGCCAGCAGTCGTGGGATGTAGAGAATTTGAATCTTCACCTAGCCTGCAGAAAATTCTACGACAACCTACGGGAATTGTATGCAGCTCATGTTCCGATGAAGAAACACCCTAGCAGCTATCGTGGTCCTCCATGGTTTGATAAATGTCTACAAAGAATGATGCGTCATAGAAAGAGGTTGTGGTGTATCTTCAAATTGGAACCCACTGCGGTTAATTATGAAGCCTACAAATCAATTCGTAATGCTGTAACGAAAGTTAAAAGAGACAAGCGTCGAACCTTTGAGAGATCATTAATCGAAAATTCTTCGTCTCAACCCAAAAGACTGTACGCTTATGTAAACAAACGTTTGAGAAGGAAAGACGACATTTCATTCTTATCGGACGACAACGGCCACATCCTCACAACAGATTCATCAAGAGCCGAAACTATGGCAGAATTCTTCGCATCATGCTTCTCTGGAGAGCAGCCCGACCTCCCGCATATCAACGCAGCCGACAATGCTATGCTTGACACTGTCACATTTAATTCCGATGCTGTGTACGGACTACTCAGAGAACTCGATCCAACCAAGTCTCCTGGATGGGATGGAATCCACCCAGTTATACTGAAACACCTGGCTCCAATAATTGCTCGGCCCCTGGCTTGTGTCTACCAAAAGTCATTTTCGGAGGGCGAACTACCTATCGAATGGAAATATGGTGTCGTTAAGCCGTTTCATAAACAGGGTGACAAGCACAAGCCTAGTAACTACAGACCAATATGCCTTACTTCTGTTCTGTTGAAGATCATGGAGAAGCTGGTGAAACGCTGCATTGAAAATTATATTTACCATCGCGACGTACTTTCTCCTACACAGCATGGATTTATCAAGGGTAGGTCTTGCTTAACCAACCTCTTAATCACAAGAGAGGCTTGGGCTGATGCAAATAGACAATAAGATATCTGTCGATGTGATATTCTTCGACTTTTCGAAAGCTTTTGATAGGGTCAATCACCGGAAGCTGCTGCATCGATTGAGAGCATATGGGCTTGGAGGCTCGCTTTTGAAATGGCTTCATAGTTTTATCGCAGATCGGCAATGGGCTGTGCAAATCAACGTGTCACTTTCTCGTTGGAGGCCTGTCAGCAGTGGTGTACCACAAGGGTCGGTTTTAGGCCCTCTCTTATTCATTCTTTATGTGAATGACATAACACGTAGTCTGCAATCAACTTGCTTGATGTTTGCAGACGATCTGAAAATATGGCGCGCAGTTGCTTCATCAACTGACCGTGAAATACTGCAAAAGGATATAGACGCCATCAGCAAATGGGCATCAGTCAACGATCTTCCGCTGAATGCTACCAAAACGAAACATTTGACGGTAGGCGTTCTGGACCCCTTTGATTATTACATCGATGACATGAAGATTGAGAGCTGTACGGAGACCAGAGATCTAGGCACGATTGTGACTTCCAGCTTGAAGACCGCAGCAAACACTGCTCAAGCACGATCAAAGGCCTTGCGATGCTTGTGGGCCCTAAGAAGAACGTTTGCTGATTGGTCTATTCCTATGACAAAAATACTTTTTAGCACTTACGTTCGACCACTCCTAGAATACGGTGTTGTAGCGGCGTTTCCCTGCACCGCAGCCGAAGAGCGACTTCTAGAAAAAGTTCAACGACTTGCGACGAGATTCTGCACCAGTATCTGCAAGCTACCATACGCAGAGCGATGTCTGAAATTGAATATTTTCTCACTAGCCTACCGCAGGGTTCGTGGTGACATGATACTCCTCTATCGGATTGTTTGCCGGAACGAGCTTCCTGGCCTCAGATCGCTTTTTGTAGTTATCTCCGACCATCGAACAAAGGGCCACAAATTTCGGTTGCTCGTCCACCGGACGAATCGTCTGTCGCACTGGTACAGATTTTCACAACGTGTTGTCGGCACGTGGAACTCACTTCCGGCCAAGGTTGTTGAAGCGCCAAGTCTATCTCTGTTCAAGAACAGCACCGATCAATTTCTCTGGTTCGCCAAATACGACTGCTTTGAGAAACGAATCCACCTTCCAGGATACCCGAGGCGTTGGTAGTTATGCCGGTTCAAGAAATAGCTTAAGTGGAACTTTTGTACTCCTTCTGCACTTAATATAATTGTATTGTATTGTATTGTGTATCCATCACGCACAGTTCTGTTACTTCTTAACAAAACTAAACTGAAATGCACGAAACCTTATAAAAAATAAACCTTGCCCGGAATTACTTCGAAAATACCCTGTTATTTAATATATAATATAAGATTGATATAAAAATGTGTTATATCCGCTATATAATGTTTGGTACAATTGAACAATGAAATGGTGTATAAGCTAACTTCAGTTCACTCCGGTTTCCACAGGACGATTTTCGGTTGATTCGCCAATAGAGCGTCCTGATTTTTTCCGGTGGTATGCTAAAGAACTGCGACTACCACTTCAAACAATCTATTCAACAGTTTGTTCGGAAATGACAATAATCTGGAACGCAACAAAAACTTCACTCACCCATTAGTGAAGAGATGCATTAGTGCGTTTTAAAAGACAACATGAAAATCATACCAACAATTCAATTCTGGATAAAAACGGTGAAATAAAAAGGCCACACAGAATTTAGTCCGTTGATACATCCTACAGAAGTGGAACAAGCAACCCCTTTATTGAAACGATTCCAATAATTTACTACCTTCTTACTGAAAAAGTACTTGCAAAAATTAGACCTAAATTATCGCTTGGCTAGTTTTAATGGGTGAGATCGAGGACCCACAGTTCGTGCGTGAGCATACATTTTTGCGTTTTTGTGGCTACGAATCCGTGCCAAGTCCATCTGAATATTTATCAAGTTCAACTTGCACAGGGCCGAAAGTGGCTGAAAGCCAATCAAGCGCCCAGATTTCCTTCGACGGTATGCGGTTGAGCACCCCGCACTTCGATATTGAGTATACAGTTCGTACGTTTCACACGTTCTTGTTTCCAGATATCTGATAAGTAAGATGTGGTTTCTTCTCACCAGCACAGTGAGATGTCATCCATTCAGGAAACAATGCAATAATATGCTCGAACAATGTACGATTTATGGAACCACTAGCCTAATTGAGACAAAGTGAAGCAGTCATAGACTGCATGTGGGCTAAGATGCTGTCAGGTTGCCCAGGCCTAGACCGATATGAGATAAAACATGTAACAGTAGGTTTATCACGACTATCCATAAAAAATGCACTAGACTCGACTTTCACTATTATTTAAGCTCATCAGCAGCGTATATTCTCCTCCGATTAGTGTGGGATTACATTCAATATTGTCAATTTCTTTTTTCAAACTAGGTGACCATGCAGGAACGCAGTACTAGAGATGTGGTTCCACAACTGCTTTGTATAATGGTTTGAAAACGTCTTGGGACATCCAGGATAAAACTAATTGCAAGCCAAAAAAGCTGGCTCATAGCGCGTTGTTCAGCAGCTGCACATTGATCAGTCCATTTAATGTCCACTGACACTTCTATATTTAAATCAGTAACGTTCGGCACCCCATTTTTCTCAGGTATACCCTCTGGCCAAGCAACCGCCACCTTCTAAACAACTTTAAACAAGAGATCGTTTTTGTGAAGGTAACTGGTAGATTCCATGTAGCAGACCACTCGATGAATAATTCGATATATTCAAGACGATTCTGTTACTTCAGTGATCCAATAAGCTTGACACCATCTGCTAAAATATAGCAAAGACACTTGAGCAACGCTGCCAGGTCATCGCAAAAATAATAAAAGTGGCGCTCTAAGTACTGAACCCTGTGTGACTTCAATGAAATCTTCCACTTTTGTAGATGAAATACTACCTATTTTGCCGCGAAATTATCTATTGCTTGATAAAACTATTATCCCGTTTTTCAGAAAACCATCGATGCTTACATAACCGAGTTTTGTTGCAAGCAATCTGTGGTTTACTGAATCATAGACCAAATCAGAAGTCCAAGTAAAAAACATCAACTTGTTTTCCTTTTTCTAGCCTCATAGTGACCTCATCTATAAAACACAAGAGGTTTGTTAGGCACGACTTCCCTTCAAGGAAGCCATGCTTAGATGGCCACAGATCCTATCCCTAATAAGTTTCTCCAGAGTTTTACATAGGATACTAGTAAGACTTACAGGTCTGTACTTACAAACTGAGGATCGACTGCCACCTATATGTATCGAAATCACATTAGCCAGCTTTCAAATACTCGAGATATATCCATGTTGCAGAGAGCGTTAAAAAGACGACCTACAGGTTCTGCTAGTATTGGCGCCAGGTTCTTTATAATTTGATGGTAAATGTCGTCTGGGCAATCAGATTTATGGGGGTTAGTTGCTGCAAGAGCAAGTTAAACCTCGTCATCAGTGAAGGATTACTCCTCAAGTAGAGTAACGATTTCAGGCCTTCTGACGACTGGCATGTTAGGCGGATCTATTTGGCGATCAAGCCTCTGAATAGACTAAAAATGTTGGCGAAACGCCGAAGCCGTTTCTGAATCTAAGACTATTTGGGGTCCAATTTCCTGCTGAAGGTTGCTAATCCAATCCCGCGTTTTGCCTTTGGATTGGGCATAACTAAAGTAACGCTTTGGGCACTGCTTCATATTGCGTGTCAACCGTGATTCAAAGTCACGTTTTGCCTTGCGTTGGATTCCTTTAGCCTTATTTCTGACCATTTTATACCTTGTCCAGGACCGTTGTGTATGAAAAGCTTTGTGATTTTTCCGGGCACGGTTCTGCATTCTAATCACTCGTCGCATCGCAGGTGTCCACCACTGTGGCTTGTTTCGTTGCTTGACGTGCACCAACGGTGCAAATCTATCTTGCAAGGTAGACAGAAAGTGGTGTATAAGCTGCCAGTTTGTTGCTATATAAACACCTACATATTGAGACAAGATTTTTGGCTTCCTCTGAGACAACTTTTCAGTCTACACGATTAAAATTGTGCCTCAGTTTCGGAGGAGGTTTGTCATACCTGAGTACTAGTTTAAAGCTGATCACAACGTGATCATTTTTACCTAGTATAGTAAGATAATCTACCTGGAGAACCATATCTTATCTTGAAGCGATAATGAGATCAAGAATCGAAGGTAAGCAGCCCTGACGGAACCTTGTGGGCTCATTTACATGTTGACTCATGGCATGCACGTTAGTCCATTCGATAAAGTCCTCAGGCATCTTATCAGATGAAAAGCACTGGTTCGGCCAAGATATATGTTGTAGGTTAAAAGAGCCAACTATAAGAACCTTGGACCCAAGCTAGTGCAGCAAAATAAGTTTGTAAAGCGAATTTTGCGAGGCCTGAGGTCCTGCTCAAAGGGCTCATATAAGCGCCTGCAATTACCATGGATTCCTTGTACGATTGAATGATACGTAAGCGAAGTTGGACGTTGTGTGTGCTGAGCCTAACGATCGATTCTGTAGTTCAAAGACTCAGCCTTAGAAAGATAGCCACGCCAACCCCGTTTAGTTCACCTGGTCTATCACATCTGACAACACAATAACTGCTACAAATTGCGTCAGAAATATCGTCAGTTGCAGATAACTAGGTTTTAGTCATGGCTATTACATGCGGTCACAACTCTTGCGCTAGGATGGAGAGTTCAGACCACTTATTCCAGAAACTAGATGAATTTCCGTACAGCACTGTGGCGACCGTGTCTGTTTATATATTCCCACTTAGTCCTGCTTGATCCTCGAGCGTAATACCCGAGGAGTCGGCACGTTTTATGGTGTGCTGCTTAAGAGTGTCGAGTCGCCTTGCGCGGCCCAAAGTTCTATTGTACCTTGGAGGTCTCTAATCACGAGCTGTGGAACTTCAGGGTCAATACGATGACCAAAGTTTCGATCGAAATACCCGTCCTTGATTTCTGTGGCTGGTATAGAACCGTCATTTTCTGAGAAACGGCGCATCCTGTTATATGTTAGATCATAACATGATTCGCGTATAGCGTTCATTCCGATTAAGCAGCAGGATCTTACGCGATTTATCCCGTATTCCCTGATGAGTTGATATTATCCAGATCATTGGCTAACTTCTCAAAACTCGAAACGACAGTAGCAAGTAAATTTGACTCTCAGTCAAATTTTATACTGACTACCGCTTTGCGTCCTGTCTGTGCATTGTTCCTACTGTTACGAGGCTTCGAAGGTTTCGCAGATGGCCTCTGTGAAATAACATCGGACTTCCCCACTTAATCATGTGCATTAGTCCTTTTATTATGTTTTCGTGGCTTTGCAGGCCTGGGAGCTTTGCTCTGCGTAATTTCATCACATTTACCCTAGCAGTGACATTTTTACGCACTAGTTCAGCAAATGTTCTTTTCATACTAACCTTGTATACTTTGCTGCATTGCTGAGGAGGAGCACTTTATGACTTCCCGTAAAAATGTTTTTTTAGCTGCCTACTGGCACTCACTACATATCCATAAGCGCCAACGGTGAGTAACCTAAACCTGATAGTGCTCAGGATGTATCCCCGAACACTTCGGATGTGCCCATCTCTCGCAAGTATTACACTCGATACCATTCAATACTTTTCTGCAACAGGAATAATTTATTCACTTTTTGGGAAACATACTACAGAAAATACTTGGATAGTGAGTAAAAAATTAATTCCACGGAGCGAAATAGAAAGCCCGTCAAACTTGAACGTAATACGCAGGTTGATCATATAGTCATTTAAACGTACTATGTTGAAAATGTATTACATTAAACATGCCTTTTAATCAAACATATATTGCTCTAATGTTTGTAGGCAATAATTTTCGATGAGTTTGTTAAATTGGTGTTTCATTCTTTCTAACAAGATAAATTTTACAGCTAGTAGAACTGTCATGCTGATATCGATGGTCAGTCGTATATTGCGATAAGCAATTTAAGAGCATGATACCTCGCACAAAAATAAACGAAAGTTTTGGCAATTGTTTGAGGGCGGTACGGAATAATCGTGGATAGTTGAATTTAGGAGAACAGAGCCTGCACTTAAAAACAGGAAAACGTTGCAGTACAACTGAGTGAATTTATAATTGTCTACTGACGGTAACTCTAGTTACCTCCTCAGACAAGCAGTCGATTGCTCAGTAGCTCCCGTTGGTACCTTCAGTCACCATCGGAGTGAACTTGTCAGGCGGCGTCTGGCATCTGATCCATAAAAATTAATCATGTGTTTTATTTATGCCATAATTAATTAATTAATAACACAAAAATAACATAAAATACGTATATTCAATAACTGTAGACAAAGGGTTAAAACGTTATGAAGTCAAGAGAACAATTGAAAAACAGGTACAATTAGACATAGCAAGAAATAGCAGTTCCTAACAAGGATGCGTTTTATCGGTGGTTATTCTTTACGTCAATAATAGATCAATTTCAAATCGAAAGTATATCATTAGGAATCATTTTATAGTGCTAAGACTCCTCGAACTCAAATCCTCTATTTTAGTGTAGAGGTTGTCTCATTAAAAGTTCATCGCAATTCAAAAAAGTTGTTTGACAAAATTTTCTAGTAGTACTTGGCGCTAACATTCGAGACCTGTCAATGTATCTGTTAGCTACACATTTGAGAAATTTCGCCCAAGATATTCCCAAGGATCATGAATACATACTTGAGGCCAGTGATGGAATACGGTGTGAGGTCATGGTCTCCGTGGCTCAAGAGGGATGTGGAACTTATGCAGCGAATCTATCACCGCTCAACAAAACTAGTTCTCAGCATCCAAAACAAACCATATAAAGAAAGGATAGCTCAACTGAATCTATTCGACTTTCCCTATCTGCGAACCAGAGGAGACATTATCTTGCTTTACAAAACATTCCATACCCCGAATCATCCCTTATAGGATTTATTCACGCGAAGGGATACGAGAAATTATCGGAATCATGTGCTGGTCGTACCCCATTGCCGCCTGAACTGTAGAAGTTATTTTTACTCTGTCCGTGTCTGTTTCACTTGGAACAGTTTACCTCACTTCACTAGCTTGCATGAATTTAAAACGAAATTAGACGAATTTATATTGCATTATTCGTTTCCCGAACACTTATATACTGTTTAATCTATTTCCTTATATTGTTTATACACTTAGATTTCAATTTTTACCATCCAATGGTTGTTGTTAAGCTTGTTGCTTTTTAGACCTCGAATTACCTTGAACTGGTATCAATATACTATGGGCGCAATAAAATTAGAGTTACCCCTTTTAAATGGTCTTCGATTTGTCTTTTTTTGACGCAGTCTAGCTATTGAGACCGTTAAAAAAGCTGTTTAGATTTACCGTTAGCAGCAAAGGCTTTTCCAGGAAAGACATTTCATATGTTCGCTATCCTTGCATATAAAGTTCACTACGCAGAGTGTTGCACTTGTGATAATGCATTGTGCTCTTCTGATGTCATATCGAAAAAGGATTTATAAAGTGCCTACTAAAACCGATTTCCATTTTCAAAAATGTATAGTTCGATAGTTGAATGATGAACTATAATCGTGCTTTCTTAAAATACTAATGTCATAATTTAATAATTACAGATGGATGCATAAGAATTGATTCCATAGAACGTTAGAATATATTGATTGATTGAAACTCATTGATAAATGAGAGAAATTTAATCAGAAAAGGATGAATGATATTTAGATCCAAGATGCTTTATGGATCACAGTTCTTCATATATTGACGCACTGTATTCGTGTTGTTGCAAATTAACTATTTTCATTTTTAGGTTTGCTAAAACGACAAACTCTCTCGAATTGCTCAGCTAAATAAACATTCCGTTGATGTTTCTGACATCTCAGTATGATTTTGATATAGCGATATATTCACGTAGAAACCCTGTCTATGAAAAAGAAGACTGTCGTTAAATTTTCGTGAGATTTAATTTTCTAACGTTAACATTTGTGCGGCTGGAATCACAAGTAGAATAGCCGGCTTCTTTAATGACTTGAATAATGCCAGAATCGTTGCTAATCGTTATCAAGACGCCTTTCCACCTTCAAACACATACAAGTTCCGCAGTCCATGGGTATTTACATCATTATTAGGTATTTAATCGAACGACTTATTGCTTTCACCAAATACTGAAAGGTTTATGGTTGATGAGTGGATTTATGAGCACCAAGTGTGTCTTTCGAAGACGTGGCCGAAACCTCGCAGTTTCCATCGTCGGAAGCATTAACTTGCGCAATTTTCACATTAGCCGTTAGGAAGCCAAGGGCGCGTCGCGCCTACGGGACAATTGTAGCAGTTAGCTATGGGATATTTTGATACATTTTCCAAAGGTTTATTGCGACTAGTATACAAGTGATGTCTCAGAACTACTTGGGGTTTGTTTGAGTATAACTCTCTAGCCTTTTCACATCCAAGTGCAATCTACAAGGCAGCAGGGAGTTTATGTATAGTAATCGCTGTGTACCAGTTATCCACACACAAGACTTCGCTCCCGAGTTTACCTGGGGTGTCCTCCTGAGAACTTCACCACAATCGAGCAACTTGCAAAGTAGCACAAATTTTGGAATCAGTTTAAAGAAACGCTGGCGGAATGTAATCACTCGGTGATCAGTGACAAAGGCGTCAACCCCCCACTTCCACGACCGACACGATGTTGTATAGCTTCTGGATGGTCAATATCGACCATGGATTTACACCATAAGCGCATCAGTTTTCCACCCTCCACAGCTTATTGAATGAATAAACAGTCCGATTCGGGTGGAAGGTCTCACTACAGCGATAAGCAGTAATCTGACGAAAGATATCAATTGCACGCTGACGGCGGAATCTATGATTCGCAGCTGAAAGTAGTATCTATAATGAGCGAGCAAGAGTAAGTTCTTCCCAACTCATATGATTAATGCAAACACCTTTTATGTCTCATGCAAGAGTTTTTGTACTGCAAGCGCGATATGCCTAATAATCGACTCTCTAATGGAAAATAACCATAGATTGAAATGTTTTATGATACGACCATTTTCCACTCTGTAGACATGACCAAGCCATCGCAGGCGGCGCCGTTGTATTAGTATGAACATGCTCTGTAGACCAGCTTTGGTATGTACTTCAGCATTAGTCAATCTGTCCATCCACGATAGGTTCAAGATGCGACGGATGCTTCGTAGATGGAAAAGATTTAACTTCCGTTCGTGTCTTGCGTGGGTGGCCCAGTTTTCACTGCTGTACAGTAAAGCATTTAGTACGTACGTGCTGTATACCATCATATTTGACTTTACAGTTAACTTGCGGTTACCCCAAACACGAGAGTTCAATCGGGACAAAACTAGAGCTGGTCAGCCAATCCGCTTATCAATCTACGTGTCTAGCGAGAGGTTATCCGCGATCACTGAACCAAGATATGTGAAATGATGTACTGGTTCAACCTGACAGTTTTCAACAGTGATGATTGCAGGCGATACAATCCCTTGACCAATGACTTTGGTCTTGTTCATGGTGATTGTTAGTCCAAAGTCTTTGTATGCCTACTAAAAACAGTCAATTAGAGACTAGAGGTGGTTTTGGGAGTGAGCAATAAAGGCTGCATCGTCGGCAAACAGCAGGTTACGGATTAGCACATCTCGTGCCTTGGTTTGTGCTCTCAAACGGTTCAGGTTGAAAAGCTTGCAATCACTTCGCATGCGTATGTATATGCTTTCTGTTCTCGTCCTAAAAGCGTGCTTCTTAAATATTTTCTGGAATTTGTGTTATGGTGTAGATCTTCCACGACCGAATTCATATTGGGTTTCGCAGTAACCTCTATAAACTAATACTTGTTGCCGAATCTGAACGACTTCAGAAAACAATTTGCCAACAATATATATATATATATATATATCCAAGTCATTCAATCAACACCCTCTTATCTTTTTTGACAGCCATGTCAAGCTACATTTACATATTCGCTCCATTCGTTCTCATACTACTATTAGTAATCAGTAGTAGCGCGTACTGCATTTACGTCCACTTTTCTACTCTGCGCTTTGCAAAGCGAATGCGCGCCTCGAAACTCGCGGAAATGGCTGAAGGCGTCAGTTTTGCACCTCCCCGTAAGTTGTTTCATCCACATTTGATAATACCAATCAGCTTATCGCGGTGCGGCATTGAGTTCTATCCAGCGCGAACCGGCTCCGAGAGGTAGCTTGTTCACCGTGGCTAGTGATGTGACGGAATCCGCCAACGACGGCTCCAGAATATACGTGAACGTCAACCAATCACGTAGCAAGCGCCATCATCGGTAGGTTTTTACCTCCGATAACTTGATAGTTTACAGTAACATACCTACATGCATACATACGTACATACATGCACGCATACATACATACATACATACATACATACATACATACATACATACATACATACATACATACATACATACATACATACATACATACAAATTTATAGATATTATGACCAAGTGACCTGTCATGAAGTATCGCAACCCACATTCTAACATGCTTCCTCTGTACCTACTCCATTTCAGTTCTCGGAATGGGACTGATTATTCTTCGAGCGAGATCAGCCAAGGAACAATATCTCAGCAACGGAACCGTAACCGGTCCTCCTCTCCAATCCGCCATGGTTCCGACAGACATGACATCAACCGGCAACATCGGTCTAGCAGTTCCAGGAGACCACCATACGAACGAACCAGTTACAATGCCTACTGAGGGTGTTTCATTTGCATATGCTGCTGAATGGTAAGTTACGGTTCCATGGATGCGAATCAACTTGCGCGAGAAATACGTCGTTAAAGGCATGTGAATATTTCATCATTTGTTTAGGGTGACCGGGAATCAGGTAAAAATCCATAGGCAGAAACTGTTTTCAATCTGTTGGATGACATATGTAAATAAATGGGGTCAAGATGTATAGTTTACTTCGATGCATGGGTTCAAAGTTCAAAGCTGTGATGGTTCAATGTTTGGATGGGTCGACATGTATTTTTCCAAGTTCGATTTGAATATATCCAAGTTGGGTGAATGTACAACATTACAGGGTAGGGAGTTCCAGGTTAAACATACACGTAAAAAATAAAAATACCTTCGACAGTTCAGTCTCGAGTCTGGAAAAAGTACTATGTAGTCATGACTTCGCCTGGCTCGGGTGGTAATCAGGGGATGGTTGGGGGTATGCAATATATTGAACATAAGAGTCAAATCCCCTCTAAGACGGCGGTAACGAGAGTCGAAGAGGTTGAGACTTGTAATACGACTTTCGTATTGTTTGTGCTTTAAACCACGTACGAGCTTAGTGGTCCGATGATATATCCTCTGCAAGAGGCTGATGTCAATCTGTAGCCAAGGTGCCACTGAAGTGAGTGCTAACGAGAACGTTCCTCCCAACGTGTAGGAGAAATATGTTGCTGAAGGCTTCAACTAAAATCCACATTCGTGTCCAGTGCAAACTTCCGTGAACAACTTTGTTTATATTTCGATGAATGAGTACGTATAAAAATGACCGACATCCTTAAAAATGGCACGAATGATGGATGATTTTGTCTCAGCCTAATTCACATATAAGGCAGATTTCACGAGTTCAATAATAAAAAAGTGACATTAAATGTGTCAGAAACATGCCGCGTAAAGGACAGAAAACTACCAAATGGCATGTTTTGATAAAGTGGCTGTCGATCGAGATGTTTGTATAGTACACTCGTTTCCAATTGGGTGGTCGCGGCAGGTTTGACCTATGTATGATAATCTTGAGAAGGAATCAGCAATTTCTGATCTCGAGTGGTAAAATATTAAAGGTAACTGGTTTCAAAAATGCTAACTTGTAGGTCCTAGTTTTCCGTTTTATTTCAGTCAGAGTACATCAACTACGAATGAGAATAACCGAATCCATTGTTGTTTTGAAAAATATTTCAAAATATCTACTACTCGTGAGTAGTGTCACAAGAAGATTAAATTATTTTGATTCACAAAAGGAACTTGGCTCGACAGTTCTTTGGTAGGTGTTCTTTCTAAATGGCAAAAGGTTGTACACACAATCCAAACGATTGATACAACATAATTCAAACATTTTTGGAGTGGTAACCAAACAATATCACTTTAATTTACGTTGAAGCTCCTCAAAATCGGATTGATTGAGAAACCTCATTTGCATGCATTTCTCTCTCACACCCCACGACCGGTTTCGTGCTGTTTGCACTCAACAGGTAGGGACAGTAGGATCAGGATCCGCATGCACTTGAAACAGTGGAAGAATGGTAAACAAGGAGCGCTTGTATAATACCGCTGTTAGATGAAGTTGGTAACGACCCACCTTCAAAACATGACGCACACTCATGTATACTGGGTTTGTGAACCCATAACCATGAAATAAAATATTCATTTGCATGCTTTTCCGTCATACACCCCACGACCGGTTTCGTGCTGTTTGCACTCATCAGGTAGGGACAGTAGGATCAGGATCCGCATGCACTTGAAACACTGGAGGAGTGAGAAACAAGTTTTCCTGGTTCTAGGCCATTGATAAAGATGAACAACATGATTGTCCAAACACATAATAGGTTTCCTTTCTTCTTTTTTATATTAACGAAGATAACGTCATCGTGTTCTTTATATCTGACAATGGCCTAAAACTAAATAAATACAAACGGAAATCTTGTTTACCATTTATTCATCGGTTCAAGGCAAGCAGATCCTGAATCTACTGTCCCTACCTGATGTGTGCAAACAGTACGAAACTGATCGTGGGGTGCTTGTGTGTGACAGAAATACATGCAAATGAGACTTTCCGTTCAAGGTCATGGTTTCAACCCCATTAAACATGTGTTTGGACACATGTGATTGAACAGGTTGGTTATACCAATCTTATCCAACAGTGGCATACAAGCTCAAATTGTTTACCATTCTTCCACTGTTTCAAGCGCATGCGGATCCTGATCATACTGTCCCTACTTGATGAGTGCAAACAGCACGAAACCGGTCGTGGGGTGTGTGATGTAAATGCACGCAAACGAACATTTTCTTTCATTATAATTCTTTCTTTCATCACTATTACCACCAATTCACTCATCCTGCTTGTTTGTTTTATTATTCCATTGGTGTTCTCGACCTCAATCCACGTGACTCGGTATTCGGTTTCGTATTCCGCGCGCATTACTCCACAAGGCCACACTTGTTATCTAGTCAATTTAAACAATTTTCTTTGTGTCTTGATTTTCATCTCGCATTTTCATTGTTCTAGTCAGGATGTTCTCACTCGCATATCGCTCGTGTTCAATCGATAAATATGTACAACAATCTATTGTGTGTTTCCATCAGATCGTTGGTTAAAACGTATTTTAATTAGCCAAAAACGTTACAGCATCCATAGCCTGACGTAGTACAGATTGAACCTCAGGGAAGGGTAACACCGGACAATAAAAACAGTTGC
>JACCGJ010023315.1:0-12309 GCA_013407085.1 Atriophallophorus winterbourni
TTAACTTCACTAAAAGCTATCTTTTGTCTAAAGTCATTAAGAAGCTAGAGGTGGCTGGTCCAGATGGTATACTGGAGATAAATGGGGTGCCGAAAGTTCGTGACTTAGGTATAGAAGTTTCAGGGGACTTTAAATTGGCTGATCAATGCGCAGCCGCTGCACAACGCGCTAGGAGAGAGCTTTTTCGCCTTCGTTCAGTTTTATCATGCAGGTCCCCAGAGGTTTTCATACCATTATACAAAGCGGTCGTCCGACCACATCTCGAGTATTGCGTTCAAGCATGGTCACCTTATTTGGAAAAGGATATTGCCAAGCTGGAAGGTGTTCAACGTTTAGCTACTCGTATGATTGTTGGGCAATCAGGTAGGTCGTATCAGGAACGATTGCTGGGTCTAGAGCTCTTCTCAATAAAAGGAGGAGGCTACGTGGGGACCTGATTGAAACCTTCAAAATAATGTCAGGTTTCAGTACTATTCATCCCAGTGAATTGTACGCTCTAGCGCCAAGTGTGGATACTCGAGGCCACCCATTAAAACTGGCCAAGCGACATGTCAGGTCAAATGTTCGTAAGTTCTTCTTTAGTGAGAGGGTAGTAAATTACTGGAATCGACTTCCTAAAGAAGTTGTTTGTTCTACTTCGGTAGGGGGTTTCAAGAATAGACTTGACTCTGTGTGGCCTTCATTATATCCCGATTTTTATCCGTAAAGGAATAGTTGGTATGATCCTCATGTTGTCTTTGGAACGCACTAATGCTTCTCCTCACCTATTGGTGAGGGGCGTTTTTCTGTTGCATTTGTAGTGGACCAGTCAAGCTAATATACAAAACTCGCAGTACCAAAAAAAGGCAATCTGACTCACTAACAGTTCTTTTGATCCACGTACATATAATCCGCAATCCTCCTTTGGATATTCCTTGTTCTTGTAATGACTTCAATATTTCTACTCGCAATGTTACGTTCCCGAGACGGAATTCCCAAAGCCCAGATCGACCGAGAACGCGGGTAACGCACACAACAGAAGTATATTGTAATAAGTGATAAGTTGATTATGTACAAAATCGTATTCAACAGAAGAATTGTGTTCACTAAGTTGTGGAACAAAAAATCGATGAAATATGAGTAATAACGTTAACAGGGAATCGACAAATCAATAGTACTATCGATCGTCTGAGCGAACCGATATTGTCAGAACAAATTGAACTGAAGATATCAAAAACTGTACAATAGATTTTTAACAGAAAAATTGTTAAGTAAAAATAGGTTTGTACAAACTCGAAACATCTCCCCCCCTAGAGCGTTGAAAAAAAAAGGAAACGCTCGAAACATTTTAAGTGAAGTAAGTCTCAAGTTTCTTTGGCCAAGTAACAATACGGCCAGATCGTGTGTGTTGGGTTCTTTTCAAGCAAGAACGTAAAGTCTGTGGGGAAGGATTGGGTATACCCATTGGTTGAGTGGGAGGGGTGGATTGGATGTCGGAAGCATTTTGTGGGACACAAGTGGGTACATTGACAACATCGCGATTTGGGCTTTCAGTGTTTCGTAAGCTTCGGTTAGAGCTTGACGGCGAGGGTTGCACATAGGCGACCTTTAAGCGATCAATGCTTATGTTGTCAGGAGTTCCGTTTTTATCTATCTTGAAGTATTTCGGATGACGTTCAAGTACTCGGTACGGGCCGCTGTAAGGTGGGATCAAGGGCTTCTTAACACTGTCGACCCTCACAAAGACAAACTCGCATGATTGGAGGTCTTCATGCACTTGCTTATCGCGATGCGATATTCTTGGCTGTTGATAACGCAATGTCCGCATATGGCGCTTAAGATCTTCGATGTACTGACTAGTTGGTCTGAAGTCGTGTTCACGAGAGTCACTGACCATTTCACCCGGTAACCGCAGTGTTGTGCCATAAACTAGTTCTGCTGTTGAACACCCGAGATCTTCTTTCACTGCCGTTCGTAATCCTAACATGACAAGCGGTAATGAGACTGACCAATTTTGTGTATTCACGTGAGCAATGAGGGCAGCTTTCAGTTGTCGGTGAAAGCGCTCTACTAGACCATTCGCGCAAGGATGATAGGCTGTGGTGCGAATGTGGTCGGTGCCCAGCAGTTGGTTTAACTCTCGAAAGAGTGCTGATTGGAATTGAGAACCACGGTCAGTTGTAATGACTGAAGGAACGCCGAATTGTGATATCCAAGATTCGATTAATGCTTCGGCAACCGTCTTTGCTTCAATGTCTTTCAAGGGCCTTGCGACAGGCCATCGCGTAAATCTGTCAACACATGTTAGGATGTAAGAATGATTGCGTGAGGGTGGCAGTGGTCCAACTAAATCGACATGAATATGGCTAAATCTTTCGTCTGGTGCTGTAAAAGTACCATAAGGTGAGATAGTGTGGCGGTGAACTTTTGCACGTTGACAATGAATGCATGAACGCGACCAAATTGAAATGTCGTGATTCATTTTTGGCCACACGAAACGGTCAGAGATTAACTTTCTAGTAGCGCGAATACTTGGATGTGAAAGATCGTGCATTTGGTGGAATATTTCACGACGTAATGTTGCTGGTACAAAAGGTCTAGGGGTTCCTGTGGATAGATCGCATGTAATAGACATGGAGGAGTCAGGAATTGGGATCTCGGTTAGCGTCAACGATGAAGATTTCCGAATTTGTGGTAACTCCTGGTCGGTAAGCTGAGCTTCTGCGATTTTAAGTGATTGGACGTCGCTGGTAATAGCATTAAGGTGACCACGGGATAAGGCGTCGGCGACAACGTTATCTTGGCCTGAGACATGTCGGATGTCGGAGGTAAACTGTGCAATGAAGTCCAGTTGTCGAATTTCTCGAGCTGAGTAGCGGTCAGTGTTTGAAAGCAGGGCGTAACAGAGCGGTTTATGATCAGTTAAAACCGTGAATTCTCGCCCTTCAAGTAAATGGCGGAAATGACGGATGGCATAATAGATTGCAAGCAATTCTCTGCCAAACGTACTGTAGCGAACCTGAGCTGGTTGCAGTCTCTTTGAGAAAAACGATAATGGGCACAGTTCTCCATTGCGACTATATTGCAAAGTTGCACCAATCGCTTCGTTAGACGCGTCCGTGGATAAAAATAGTTTGATATTAGGATCAGACGGTAAGTGGTTCAGCAACGTTGCCTCGCTAAGCGCATTTTTAATGCGTTCAAAAGCAGTTTTAGCTGAGTCCGTCATATTTAACGAGCGTTTGTTGTTGCGGAGTAAATCCGTCAATGGTTGAATTAGCTCGGCACAGTGAGGAATGAATCGACGGTAGTAATTCACAAGACCAAGGAAACGACGGAGTTGTCGTATTGATTCGGGTAATGGGTAGTCTTTTATGGCGGAAACCTTTTGCTCTAATGGCCTGATACCTTTGGAATCAACTTGATGTCCAAGAATTTCAAGTGATTCGACGCCAAATACGCATTTATCGGGGTTTACGACTATGCCG
Source organism: Atriophallophorus winterbourni (assembly GCA_013407085.1). Classification (NCBI taxonomy): domain Eukaryota; kingdom Metazoa; phylum Platyhelminthes; class Trematoda; order Plagiorchiida; family Microphallidae; genus Atriophallophorus; species Atriophallophorus winterbourni. Next base: position 3,468 of record JACCGJ010023315.1, read on the forward strand.
TACTTTGACAGTTGTGAAAAGACGCGATGTAAATGTTCAGAGTGTTCAGTGGGCGATGTACTAGCGATGAGTACGTCATCGATGTAAACGAAGACGGAATCGAGACCCAAGAAAACTTGATCCATGAACCGTTGAAATGTCTGTGCTGCGTTGCGCAGACCGAATGGCATTCGAACGAATTCGAAAAGTCCGAATGGTGTGGTTATGGCTGTTTTGGGCACGTCTTCTGGTTCCACTGGTATCTGGTTATAGGCACGCACCAACTCAAGTTTGGAAAAGATGGTCTTTCCTTCAAGTGCCAAGGCAAAGTCGTGGATGTGTGGTATAGGATACCTATCTGGAACAGTAATTTTGTTCAGTGCTCTATAATCACCACAAGGGCGCCATGCACCATGTTGCTTCTTTTCGACCATGTGGAGGGGTGAGGCCCATGATGATTTTGATGGACGAATGATGCCCAATTCCATCATATGCTCGAACTCTCGTTTAGCAATGGCCAATTTGTCTGGTGCTAACCGTCTTGGTCGAGTGAAGACTGGGGGACCGCGTGTTTCGATATGGTGTCTAACGTCGTGTTTAATCGCATTATTCGGTGAGCTTGGGCGGAAAACTTCTGGGAATTCAGACAATAAGCTGCTATATTGTTCTGGAATATTCGGTGGTAATACGCGAATAGACTGTATCGCAGAACGGCATGGTTTTCCTAGGGTTTTTAACTCTGTCAGGTTGTCGATAAGTTTACGGGACTTCAAATCGACGGACAAGTTAAAGTGAGTAAGGAAATCTGCACCTAATATAGCGCTTCGCGCGTCTGCAACGGTAAAGATCCAACACTTATCTCAGCACCCGTATCAATGAGAAAACGCAATTTATTCGAACAATCAGTGACATAAAATAGGCGACTAATGTTGTTGCCAGGTAAAGTCGTCGCTGTTACTGCCTGGCGTTGAAGTTTCCCTGGTTTGTAAAGTTTACAGGATGGCAAGCACTTTCTAGCCTTTGAGCCGAATCGACGGTGATAATGACATAGGCTGTGCTCGCGTTGGTAGCGGTCTCGGGATGAAATTCTGTTTGAAGTGCGCGTTCGACTGCGGCTAAGTCTTGATGGCCGATCGTTGAACATCTTTGTTAGGGCTGAGATCTGTGAGGTCAATTCAGCGACTTGTTGCTTAAGCTCTTGTACTTCAGTCTCCACCACGGGCTTTAATGTGACTTCTTGCAGGATAGATGGTGACTTGGTTCCGTACACTGAATGAACTTGATCTGCGGTTTCTTCTAGCTTCTGTAGAGGTATATCTTTCTCGAGAACAGAAAGAGATTTTCTTAAATCTACAGGTAAGTTTTGAAACCATAGTTCACGTAAAACAGACTCATTCAGGGGTTATTTCCCTTGAAGTTGCATCATATGTCGTAACAGCTGAGAAGGGGTTTTGTCACCAATCTCTACTCCTGCTAACAATGTACGCAAATTTTGCTCATCTGATGCGGCTATTCTGTTGATCAACGCATTTTTCAGTGTGTTATACGGGTCGGATTTTGGTTTATCATAAATGATATCGGCGATCTCTGTAGCAGCCTCGGTGGGTAAGTGTGCAACAACAAAGCTGTACATACTCTCCTGTTTAGTAATGCGTCTAAATTCGAAAATTGCTTCAACTTGAGCGAACCATAAACGAGGATTATGCGTACCGAAAGGTGGAAGGGTAAAATTGAAAATATCAGAGCAGTGGGCTGTGTCGCTGAAGTTATTAGAAGTCATTGCAAAGAATTAGACTGAAAATATCAAAATATGGGGAGAATGTGCGAAAAAAAACTCGGGCTCACCAAAAATATGTAGTGGACCAGTCAAGTTAGTATACAAAACTCGCAATACCAAAATAAGCAATCTGACTCACTAACAGTTCTTTCGATCCACGTACATATAATCCGCAATCCTCCTTTGGATATTCCTTGTTCTTGTAATGACTTCAATATTTCTACTCGCAATGTTACGTTCCCGAGACGGAATTCCCAAAGCCCAGATCGACCGAGAACGCGGGTAACGCACACAACAGAAGTATATTGTGTTAAGTGATAAGTTGATTATGTACAAAATCGTATTCAACAGAAGAATTGTGTTCACTAAGTTATCGAACAAAGAATCGATGAAATGTGAGTAATAACGTTAACAGGAAATGGATAAATCAATAGTACTATCGATCGTCTGAGCGAACCGATATTGTCAGAACAAATTGAACTGAAGATATCAAAAACTGTACAATAGATTTTTACCAAAAAAATTGTTAAGTAAAAAGGTTGTACATGCTAGGGACAAAACGAACTATCGATCAATCATCAATTAAGATCGATCGTAAGTGCATGTTGTGATTATCGTTCACTGTGCAAACTTTGCGATATTCATTCATTTGTTCAATACACGAGTTCAGTTACGGTTGTGTTATGTCGAACGCAAGGCTGGGCCAGTAGTAGCACATCACAGATATAACAATTGGTGACGGGAAGCGGAAAAATATTTAACTTATCAGAGGATGTCAGTGTCAATGGGAACCGTGCAAGAATTGCTCAATCAACAGAAGCAGATTGTTGAAGATTTAATACAATTGCATTCCAGACAATCAGCAGTCCAAGCTCGGGACAATCAATTGACAGTCTACTGAAAAACATCAACGAATTCCATTATCAGCCAGATGAAGGAGTAACATTCGAGTTTGGGTACCGAAGATATAAAGATGTGTACATGGTTGATTGTGCTAAGCTAGATGAAGAGACTCGTGTGCGAACGTTGTGACGGAAGTTGGGGAATGTGTAACATGAAAAATATGGCAATTTTATTCTTCCAAAAATTCCGAAAGATTTCAGTTTGATACACATCATTAAGTGCCTCAGCAGCATTTTTGGTCAATATCAGATATAACTGTATGCAAATCACAAATGGGGTTGATGAGGATATCATAACATAAACTGGCAGAGTAAATCAGCAGTGTGAACGGTTCAAACTGAAAAACTTTACGGAACAGGCTTTCAAAAGTTTGATATATCTTTGTGGATTGCAGCCTCTGGATGACAATGTGTTACGAACAAACGTTTTATCAAAGCAGTAAGACGACCCCGACGTGACAATACAGAGTGTCAGTGAAGAATGTCAGAAATTGCTGAATCTGAAACATGATTCTAAGATGATAGACCAGCATGCATGGAAACGACAGCGAATAATGCATCACTATATATATATATATGAACAAATTAATGAGAATTGTTATAAATGTTTGGAACTTACACGTTGATCCATGTAGAATCCTTGTAAAGAATTTGCGCTCTGACCAACGGTGGAAGCAGTATTTGCAAGCTTCAAATTTTCTGAGGTTACAATGGATGAGTTCCACTGAGCAAGGCGAATAGATTGCTTTCGATTTTCGTACGACTGTGTTTCGGGTAAATCAGTTTTGAACGGCTTGGTGTTATCACATGACCAGTTAACTTTTGGATGGTGTTCGGTTGTCCCAAAACCGGATGTTGTCGTGCGACCTTCTAGCATTGCTAGATAAGTCAACACACTCGATTTTGTTGGAGCTGAGGGATTTCGTTTCACGTGCATTTGGAAACCGTAGTTTATTGACACTGGTGTATCATCATTGTGCCCACTATTTTTTAGAAGAAACTGCTCGATTTCAGCATCAGACGATGAAGTCGACGATAACACATGAGAGCGAAGTTGGTCGCTGGTGCTTTCCGTCACTGTGTCTGCTTTAGTGAACCACCAAGAATGTTCAAGTAGAGCATCCTTTGGATAGCTATCCGTTCCTGCGTATTGAATGATTAATTGCGTTAAAATAATTTATTCATTGATCAGCAGAATTGAAATGTATGACGAAGGATCAGCTTCAGAGGGAATGAACTTACCGATCGTCAACACAATATGACTGGCACTGCCGTTTTGACCGCTTTTTCGTGTCTTAATTAACCATTGAGTAGACCATAACAATATACCGGTGAGTCCATCATCGTCTGTGCATGTAATTGGACGCCTATCCTGAAACAATGAAGTTTGTGTACTAATGACGAAATCTCCATCTGAAAAAACATGTAACGGGAATATGAAAGGGGGAAAGTAAGCTCTATATTAATATTACTGATTATTTTGTAAAGTAAAGATTGAGGGCGTTTTCGTACTTTTTGTTGTCTCAATGTACACTTTTTGAATTGTACCCGGATTTTACGAATATAAATTTTCGTTTGCTCGGAGTTGATCTTCTCATCTCCTTTGATACCCGCACTGCGTGCTTGGAGTTCTGACTGTGGATTGTGGAAAGATTGCTTGTCTGCTATAAAAGGACCGCTCCATATTTTAGCCACACCTAATTCTTGGATTTACTGTTGTGATAATACTTTGACGTTTGGACCGGAATAGTCGATTGCCAAGCTGGGGAGAATCGTTTCCAATTCAATCGAAGAATTATTGTGAGTGGTTACCTTTTTACTTTTTACATACATATTGTAATTTCACGTAGCCTTAACCACCACCACAGATTCAAGGTATTAGAATCACTATAATATTCACAATGCTATGATATATCAAAATTTAATAAGTACAAATAAATTGAAAGTGATTTGATTCCGACGTTGTCATGCTTGTAGATCGTAAGATATCGCTTGACATTAGTAGATTTAACGGTAGCATACGATGATTTGGTATAGTTGAAACATTCGACTGCTAATCTATTGGAAATCTATACGCATGCAACATTTACCGAAATATCAGATAATAAGACGTTCAGTAATTCGAAAGCCAAAGTGCATATTGCTCCTTCACGCAGTAGACAATCATCCTGCGACTTATTTGAGTAATTGTCGTACGCGATGATTCCGATGTTGATCAATTCAAGCGGTTCAACGTATTCTGGTAAAACAAACTCACATGAAACTAACGTCCGAAACAGTATGAAGTGCGATAATGAGTATTTGCGACTAAATCAAGTGACGACATGTGCTAAAACCTTCTCACTTCACGCTAATTCCTCACAATAACACACCAACCAACCACGGTTGCATTTACGTTTTCGCATTGTTTTAACATTTTTGTTGACCCGGAGGAATAACACAATCCGCTTGAAAGAGATTTTGATGTAAGCTGTTCGAACCAAATTTGTTCAACCATCTCTGAGTTTACACTCAACAATTACGAAGATAACTGCCGTCAAATGCGTCCAATGTGGACTGACTTAATCACATGATGGACCATTGCCTAACTAAACAATATGAACAGCTCAGCACTTTATTCAATGCGTGGAACCATATCAAACTGCAGGTTTGTGCTAAGCAAGGAATGTAATTTTTTCAAAGGCTGGATGATAACTCCTGCCAACCAGTCAAATATACACCTGTAGCTTTGGTTCTTATGACCGTATGGTGTAATTTCTAAGAGAATGCACATGCTGGTTTATTATCCGGTGTCAGTTTTCAAACGTGTAGCATCTGAATATTCCTCAGTTGTACGTTGAAAAGGCCAGTCATGCAGGAATTGAGCAAAGTTAAATAATTCATTCAGCATTTTTTCTAATTTCTATCGTTGTTTTTATCCGGATATCTGATTTCAGCCATCTTTTGACACACAGATGTTGTTGTGTGTCTTACTGGGGTCTAAAACCTCTCCCATTAGCGGCATTTAACGGAAATATATTGTGCAAAGTATATCACCCTTACTATTCATAAGTAGTGAAAAAGAAGCAATTCATAACGCTCTGGTATATATGCTCATTAATCCGTAAGAATACTGGAAGAAATTTTAAGTACTTGATAATTATGTTGGTTTCATTTTCCATGTTTATTCCCACGCTTGTAGCTGCATGTAGCGGCTGTAATGGGAAATTTAGAAACATTCAACGATATTCGAGCATGTAATTAAGGCCTACATTTCAAAGAGGCGTATAATATTTATGAACTGATGCATACGTATCACCATGAAACACTTTCGAACAAAATTTATTGGTATTTTGTACAGCAGCATTAAATTTAAATCTGATTATTCACTCCACCTGATACACCGAGATCTCTTCATCACGCAAGATTATCAGAGCATTACAAGGTAATATAATCTCATAATCAGATCTGGGTACATAGGGCCTTCACATGACTTCTCTTGTGAATGCTGATTTGTGATCTGATATGGTCACATTCATGTCAGTAATATAAGAAGAATTATTTAGTACGGTAATCTTAAGCAGGCTTTGTAAAATAGCTCAAAAGCCAATTCTTCGTCGTATATTTCCCATCTTACTTCTCAATTCAGCTGATTGCTGAACAAATATTTTTGGCATGCAGAAATGGATAGCTTTTCAACGGGCTCTTTACTCGAACATTCTTGGCGTACATTAGAGCAGACGCAGAAACGGCCAACGATCAAATTCTCTCTGATGTGTTAACGTCGACCTCGTCCTCAGACGCCGATTTTGAGCAATTTCTCCAAGAGAATAGTGAACACAATTATGATATACCAGCGTCAATACACATCGGTTACCAAATGCACATGAAAAGAAATCCTTCTGCTTCAACAAAATCCCCTGTGTTGACGTATCTAGCAATGCTAGAAGATCTCACGCGACATTGGGTTTATGGACTACCGAACATTATCCAAAAGTTAACTGGTCATGTGATGACATCAAGCCGTTCAGAACTAATCTACCCAAAACGGAGTCGTACGAAAATCAAAATCAATCTATTCGCCCTGCTCGGTGGAACTCATCCATTGTAACCTCAGAAAATTTGAAGCTCGCAAATACTGCTTCACCGTTGGTCAGAGCGCAAAATCTTTACAAGGATTCTACACGGATCAACGCGTAAGTTTAGAAAGTTTACACGAATTTCTCATTAGTTTTGTTCAGATATATTGATGCATTATTTGCTGTCATTCAGTCCTCTCCGTGCTGGGTGGCACATGAGGCGAAGCCAACTTCACGCCAGTGATTCTGGTCTGTCGCTGCTTTCGTTTCCGGCTGCACCGTGAATCCTTGTGCATGTAGTTCGCGTTCCAAAGTTCTGCGCCAAGTTTCCTTGGGCCGTCCCCTTTTTCGTTTACCTTGCGGATGCCAGTGCATGGCTACCTTCGTATGCGAGCTGGGATCCATCCTGCAGACATGACCAAACCACGGATCTGTTTTTATCGTTTCCGTAGCAATGTAGGTTTTACGGGATAGGGTTGCTAGCCCTAAGCCCAACCCTCCTCCTTTCTCAGACGGGCTTGGGACCGTCCTTGGCGGAGTTATTATTTGCTGTGGTTTACATGAAATCAACGCACGGATAGCGATGTCGGCATTATTTAAAAATGTTCAATAAATGTGGCAGCATCAGACTAGAAATGTTGTAATCTCATAAAGTCTAAGAACTATTTTAGCACACAGCCAGAACTTTAGGAAAAATATTTTGACGGAACCTACGTGCTTTCATCGATATCTTCGCATAGCCAGTATCTAGCTCATCTTAGTAATCTAATCCAAGAAATTCTTTCTGCCCACTTTGTGTTGTATGGTATACAGGCTGTCATTTTCGTGTAAATCGGAAATTGTTACTAACTAATTTACAGTTGGAGAATAAATGAACTATAATCAATGTTTGAGAATTCTAATACGCAAAGGCATTTCATGTGAATGATTCCCTCTTCTTTACTTTCATTTCAGATTCTGCGATACATTCTATGTCCGTCTCACGCGAGTCACTATGAAAATCGAATTCCGCCCAGAAGATGCAGAGATTGCATAAACATAAGACGTACATTTTATGTGATAAATATATGTTACCATACTTCCTTTTGTCAGTTTTTACTGACAACTATACTATCAGACCGAGTTATCAATATTCAATATTCAATAGTTTTATTTTGCTAATGTAAGCTGATAGCTTGTAAGAAACAACTTGATGGTTTGTACAGAGGGTCGCACAAAGCGTGTTAAAAAGCATACATGATGAGAGAAAAAACGGAGGCAAATAGGCCTTATAGCGGGCATTGTTCGCGTATAGCATACACCTTGATTGGACATTTCTGGCTTTTAATAGGGAGAAGTGTCAGCCCAAGACACATTCCCACCACGTCATCCAGTGCATGACGGACTTGCGGATGGTTGCTTTAGCGTGAGCAACGTTGATCCTCGTAAGCTGGGGAAAAAAGACTGGAAAAAGTGTTAGTCGGTTATAGCTATGGGAGCGGTATGTATGTACAGTGGGGTAGATCGGAATGGTGAAAGATAAACGAAAGTCACTTGAAAGTTGATTCCCATATGTATTTGTCTAAGCGTTGCTCAAACAAGGACGGTGACTCTTCACCTACCACCTCCGGTGGGAGAGCGTTCCAGACACGGCATATGCGATTGGGTAGGAAATACCTTCGACTGTTCAATCGGCTGTTCTGATGAGCAATCTTGAGTTTGTGCCGATGATGATTGCGTCGATTGTATAAAGGCATCAGGGACTTGCAAGGGTGCTGATTCTCTGTGAGAATGCGAATGGTCAAAAGCAAATCTCCGCGGAGGAGTCGGTAGCGGATTGAGAAGAGGCCGCTATACTGAAGCCCTTCTTCGTAAGACATGTTTTAAAGGCTGTTGATAAGCTTTGTTGCTTGCCGTTGTGGCTGTTCGAGGGCGTTCATGTCTTGTTGGAACCACCTATGCCACGCACTGAGTGCATATTCGAGCGTAGGGCGGATGTAATAGGACGGTAGCTGTGGGAAGAGTCGTCGGTCAAAGCGTCTGATGTACTTGTTTAAAAAAACAAATGACCATGTATGGCATGACTTGGTGTATCCAATAATATACATTATTATTATTATTATTATTATTTTATTATTATTATTATT
>JACCGJ010023316.1:0-20173 GCA_013407085.1 Atriophallophorus winterbourni
GAAAGAGCGACCACGTAGTGTTAGCCTGCGAGTTACTTCTGTCATTTGGTAAACCCCACTTAAGATGTCTCGAAGCTTCCACAGGATCGACCCTGCTTCCCTATTACAGGCAGCCGCGCTACTCCCATGGCAAAACATTGACCATGTGGATGGGATATGGGGACAGATCAAGAAAAAACATCCTTCATGTGTGACCTGGGCCCGTTACAAAGAAGCGCGAAACATAGCTGTTTCCAAGATACGTGCAGCAAAGATTTCTTTCGAAATGAGACTCGCTCAAGAGGCCCATACTCATCCGAAACGTTACTACAGCTACGTTCAATCTAAAGGATCAACACGAAAAGGTGTAAGTTCCTTGAGAAGGGACGATGGCTCAGCCGTCATTGCGAGCCCGGAAAAGGCTCAATTGTTTTCTCTTCGCATTTTCAAGGAGTCCAACGCCGAGATATACTCAACGTCTCTTTGCGCCATCACTTCAATGTGTACTCGCTAATCGCCCCCTTTGCACTGACCTTACATTTGAGATACACAATGTCGAGAATATATTGGCCAGCCTAGCTTACAACAAGTCGGCAGGGCCCGATAGCATCCATCCACGAATGATCAGACTGCTAGCGCCTATATTGGCTGTGCCGATCACAGAACTTTTCACATCATCCCTCAGTCAGGAAACCCTTCCTTTGGACTGGAGAACAGCCGTTGTAGTGCCTATCCATAAGGGGGGAGCTTCCTCGGCGGTCAAAAATTACCGCCCGGTTAGCCTCACTAGTGTACTATGTAAGGTTATGGAAAGATTGATCCGCGATAAAATATATGGATATCTAACCAAACACTCTCTTTTGAATGACGCACAACACGGCTTCCTAAAAGGTAGGTCATGTTTGACAAATTTGTTGAGCTTTTTAAATGAGGTTACTAAGAGAATGGATGATGGTATTGCTGTAGAAGTCTTCTATCTCGACTTTAGTAAGGCTTTTGATTCAGTCAACCATAGGCTCTTGCTACTCAAACTCTCAGCCATAGGAGTATCAGGGAACCTTCTGAGCTGGATTCGAGCATTCCTTAGCGACCGTTCCTTTACTGTCAGGGTAGATGATACTTACTCCGCAAGTGCGCATGTAACGAGTGGGGTTCCCCAGGGCTCAGTCTTGGGGCCGTTGCTGTTCCTCATCTTCAAAGATGATCTAGCTAACCAACTGCGCTCACCCTCTTATATGTTTGCTGACGACGTTAAAATTGTCGGTAGGTCGGATAACTCCGATCTGATAAGTGATGTGGAAGCTGTAACAGCATGGGCGGGTAAGTGGGACCTTCCCCTTAACCTAGATAAGAGTCACTTGCTCTATACACTAGCAGGCAACATGATTGTGTCTACGCCCTCAGCTCACACGGAGTTCCGTAGGGTGAAGTCTACTAAGGACCTAGGAATCGTAGTCTACGCAAACTTTAAGTGGGCTGACCAATGTGCTGCTGCAGCTCAAAGGGCCAGGAGGGAACTCTTTCGACTACGTTCAGCCCTCACTTGCAGAAAAGCTGAGGTGCTATTGCCCCTCTACAAGGTAATAGTAAGGCCACATCTAGAATACTGTATCCAGGCTTGGAAGCCGTATTACCAGAAGGATATAATGCAGCTAGAAAAGGTACAGAAGCTGGCCACTCGCACTGGCCTTTGCGCCGAGACTGGACCTTGACGTGGTGCAGCGGCTTGCGTGCCTCGATGATCCATTGAGCTATACTGGGTGATGTCTTCGTGGCATCTTCAGAGTTACTCATACCAGGTTGGTCAATGGTGAGAAGCCAGACAAACACAGTCTCCTTGTCCCTCGCGGACATGGTATACCAGAAGAGGCGTATGAATCCGCAAGGATCACCGGCTCGACTGGTTGGGATGATGTCGGGAGTCCCTGCTTGGTCTCTACCTCGCGAATGGCTTGTGAACTGTACCTACAGTATCCGGCCCCGATAGGTGCGATCCTTAATCTCGCTCCGCTGCCTTGCGGGTTAGGCTTTCGGGCCAAAGGCTTGAGGTGGGAGTCCTCAAGATCAACTCCTCTACTTCGGCCTGGGCAACCGGGTAGTATCACGCCCACACCCAAACAATGACAATAACCGCACTAGAAATTCCTACCTCTATCTCCTCTATTGCTTCTATTGCTTCTATTGCTTTTTCTCCACATGTTACCATCCCCGATTCGCTCTCTCTACCTGATGTACGACTCATGCCGTCTAGACAGCCGTCGATTGCTGCAACTCTTCTACGCCCGCGGGTTTCATTTAGGTTAGCTTCGTTTAACGTTCGGACCTTGCTACAACCGGGACAACAGGCCGGCCTTGCACGAACGCTTGAGACGTTAGGTATTGATATCTGCTGCTTGTCGGAAACCCGTTTCCGTGACACAAGCGAAGTCTGTCAGTTGGTCTCACCAGCTGAACCAGACAGCAGATTCCACCTGCGCCTCTCTAGTGACCCGGATGCTTCCTCTGCCGGATTGGCTGGCGTCGGTATCGCGCTCAGTTCCCGTGCTGAGCAATCACTCTTAGAGTGGATTCCCGTTGACAGCAGACTGTGCGGTGCACGATTTCGTGGCCACTGTCGGGTGAACAGGCGGTGCGAAACGCGGAGGGATTTGTTTGTGATTTCTGCCTACGCTCCAACGGACTGTAGTGTGGATCTCAGTAAGGACAACTTCTATGAGAAGTTGCATACTTTGTTTCGCAAGGCACGCAGGACAGATGTCGTAATCATGGCAGGAGATCTCAACGCTCGCGTTGGTCGCCTGTCTGAATACGAGCGCCACCTAGGAGGTCAGTATGGGCTGGATGGCGGGCGTTCAGATAACGGAGAACGATTGCTCACATTCTGTGGCGATCACCGCCTCTATCTCTCCAGTACGGCATTTCGGCGTTCCCAGCGTCGAATGGCCACATGGCGCTCACCATCACAGCACGTCTGGTCTCAAATTGACCACATTGCTATTAGCTACAGGTGGCGTGGTAGCATCAAGGATTGTCGTTCATACTGGACCACCAGTGTGGACTCAGACCATGCGCTAGTCTGTGCGACAGTCAACTTCCAATTTGGGGGTAAGGCACGCGCAAGACGAACTCATGTAGACACCGCCTCTTTGATGCTCCCCGCTGTCAGAACCAGTTCCATCATGCATTGACCAGGGAGCTCGCAGAAGCACCCCCGTCTGATGTTGAGCAGCACTGGAACTTCGTTCGGACAGCACTGTCCTGCGCTACTTCTGAAAGCTGTCAACCCACCCGCGCTTTGCCACGCTCTTGGATCTCGGCCCAGTCACTTGCTTTAATCGATCACCGTCGAACTTTACCCACCGGCACTGAACACAACCGTGCTCGGAGAGAATTCAATACCCGCTTAAAGGCCAGCTTAAGGAATGACCGCGAGTTCTGGTGGACGCAACGTGCTTGTGAGATGGAGGTTGCAGCCGCATCGGGCAATACTCGCAAATTGTTTCAGTTAATTAGAGCTACTGGTTCGAAACTGAATACAGTGAGCGAGACTATTTGCGAAACTGACGGCTCGCCGATCACCAATCTTAGTAGACGCTTAGAACGATGGGCTGAGCACTTTGGTGCTCAGTTCAGCCAGCCACCTCCTCCGACCTCGCCGCCTGAGACACCGATTTGCACGCCTTGGCCCGTTTCCTTAGCCGCTCCTGATCTCCAGGAGGTGAGAGAGGTAATTCGAGCACTGAAGCGCCACAAGTCACCTGGTCCTGACGACCTCCACCCGATTTTGTTTAAAGAGGGAGGTGATCTTGTGGCAGCGGAGTTACGTGATTTGTTTACCAAAGTATGGGCTGAGGAGCGGGTCCCGGCGTCATGGGGTGAATCGACGGTTATCCCAATCTTTAAGAAGGGCGCACGGAATCTGTGTTCCAATCATCGTGGGATATCCCTGACTCCTGTCGCGTCTAAACTCCTGGTTTCCATCCTCCTTCGTCGGCTATCGCCCATTCGGGAGTTACGTTGCCGTGAGGAACAGGCTGGATTCCGCCCGGGGCGAGGATGCGTGGATCAGCTTTTTGTCCTGCGACAGTTATTAGAGCACAGACACCTGTACCGGCGACCAACCATCGTAGCTTTTCTGGACATCCGGGCCGCGTTCGACTCGGTGGACAGAACTACTCTTTGGAACTGCTTGCTTAGGAGTGGCATCCCTCCTAAGTATGTCGCCATCTTGAAGGAGCTCTATTCTCATTCATCAGGGAGGGTCAGGGTCTACGGCAGCCTATCGCCGGCGTTCCTCACAACCAGTGGCGTGCGCCAGGGCTGTCCGCTGTCCCCATTCTTGTTCAACTTTGCGATCGAGGATGTCCTCCAGAATGCTCTCCGTAGCTTCACTGAGGGTGGGATCGAGCTACTTCCAGGTAACCGTGTCACTGACCTTGATTATGCCGATGACATTGCTTTGCTTGGTGATGATCCGGTGTTCCTACAGAATGCCCTGAACCAGCTAGCATTGGAGGCGTCTAGGTACGGATTGCACTTAGCTCCAACTAAGTGTAAGGTTCTTCTTCAAGATTGGGAGGGGTTGCAGCCCACTCTGACGGTCGATGACCTCAGTCTGGACTGTGTGGAACAGTTCACCTATCTTGGTAGCTGCATCACGGCGGGAGGAGGGCTGGAAAGTGAGATCGGCTCTCGCATTGCGAGAGCTCGCTTCGCGTTCACTAGTTAGGTCATCTCTGGAAGCGGTCTGACGTGAGTTTGAGACTCAAGGGGAGAGTTTACCTGGCCTCAGTCAGGTCGGTCTTGCTTTACGGGTGCGAGAGCTGGGCAGTACGCGCAGAGGAGCTCCGGCGCTTGGAGGTGTTTGAACATCGATGTTTACGGAGGCTTGCACGAGTGTGGTGGCAACACCGCACTAGCAACGTTGAAGTGAGGCACCGTGTTCTAGGTGGGGACAGCCTGATGCTACGAGACCTAATCGACCGTTCCCGTCTCCGCTGGCTAGGGCATGTCTTGAGAATGAAGCCTGAGCGCCTACCCTTCCGCGCGCTGCGTGTGTCGGTTGGCCCAGGCTGGCGGCGGTGTTCAGGTGGACAACCGCTGACCTGGAAGAAGGCCTTAAAACGCTTGACGTCGGGTTTAGCTCGGGTCGGACGAACGCGGCTTCCTGGGTGGGGTCCAAGGGATAGTGAGTGTCTGTGGCTTGACACGCTGTCGACGATGGCTGAGAACCGGCAACAGTGGAGAGAGTGCATTCTATTTTGTGTTCCCCCCTCAACTTTGTGAGAAAAAAAACAAAAAAAATCAAAAAATCGACATGTGGAACAATGGACAAAAAAATTCCCCCTCGTATTGTACCTTCTTTTCTTTCCTTCTTTTTCTCGTGCATTGCCGGGTGGCACTTTTTCATTTTTAAATGATTGTGTAAATATATATATATATATATATATATGATCGAGGGCTTAGCATACACCAATTATGGAAATCGTCTATTAACACTAGGACTTTTCTCACTTGGGAGGAGGCAACTTAGGGGGGATCTCATAGAGACCTTTAAGGTTGTCAAAGGATTAAGTTGTCTCGAATTCGATGATTTCTTTCGGTTCTCTCCTTTGGTTGGTACACGAGGGCACAGTCTCAAGCTATGTAAACAGCACACCAGGCTCGAATCCAGAACGCACTTCTTTAGCATCCGTATAGTGAACGCGTGGAACTCACTTCCCGCAGAACTAATCTTGGCAACTTGCGTTCAAACATGGGCTGGACGAACGGTGGCAGGTGCTCTTCCCGGAGCATTACCCTTAAGACTAAATCCCTCATTTTTATGATAAAGAACACAAAAATATTCGAAAAACATTTCAAAACAAAAAGAGTTTCTTTTTCATTTTTTCGCATTTTTGGAAATAAACTGCTATCCATCGTCTTTTCATTCGATTGGACATGCAACATGCATAACTCTCTCACCTTTCGGTGATGAGACATTTTCCATTAACAGTTACACACGCCTGTGTTACTTACGAATCAATCCTGGTAGTGGTGGGTGTTTTCAAGCACACCTCCGAAAGAATCTGGGCACTCGTTTCGACTTGGCCGACTATCGCCCTGTGATACTGATACTGAACGGGCACAATCGCAGAGGATAAGCAAGAGGGAGCAGCTGTACCAACTGAGGAAAGGATTGCATTCACAGTCGATCGCGGGGACTTCTAAGAGTACTTGGATCGACAAACTTTTTAAAAATGGCCCGTTTTACCACATTTGCGACAGACTGATTTTCTAGCGGGACATTTAATTCGGGGGTGGCGTCCGTATCCACAGAAGAAGCATGTATCACTGCTGACACTAGAAAGAACATTATGATCAGTTGAAGGTGGATTGGTCAAGGATATAGTCGGATCCTTTTTAGCATCCACAAATGCACAAAAATTCGGATCAGTAACTGCGTACGATAAAGAATGAGTCTGTGCAGCTTCGAGAATTTTCGCCTGTTCAATAGCCGAACGCAGGTCCATTGATCTCACTTCTAACAAACGGAGGCGTACAGTGTTTGAGTGAATACCAGAAATTAAAGAAACTTGGACAGCCTGATCGCGATGCTGTTCTGCCGTGACTTCTTGAAAGTTACAATCCTTGGCCAGTGAATTGAGCTTTAGAACGAATTGGTCGATATTTTGACTGGATTCTTGTTTACACGTAAACAAACTGTATCGGGCAAAGACTTCATTCGTTGGTTTAACATATGTTTTCTGCAAAACTGAAATGGCAGATTCATAAGTGACACAGTCTGATATTAGACTATACATGTTCGGTGAAATATAGTTGATGAGATGATACAATATACGGCTGAAAAGGGAGAGGGATGCGTTTATATATGGTCACGAGTTTATAATATGAAAGACAGTACAAGACAAACAGACAGCGATATACGACATTCTCCCCGCCTCGAAAAAATGATAACTGTCAGTAGTTTTGACTTGTTAAATTGCACCGCTCCTCAGCTCATACAGTCGGACGCGTTGTTGTTGACGAATAAGTTCAGTGAGATTCTCGATTGCAAGGAGTTTCAGAAGGCTCGTCGTTTGGCGGTTCTAACAGAATATCGACATCGGGAACAATTGCATTATGTTGCTCTCCAATGGGCGCGAGTTGACGCAGCGACACCGACTGTTCTTGACCATTAAGTAGTCGTACCCTGGCGTAAGTTGGATTGCATGCAATCAGTTCCACCTCTTCTGCTAATGGCTCGTATTTATTACGCCGTAGATTATTGCGCATCAGCACTCGGTTTGTTTGTAATAGCCAGCTGGGAAGGGATGTGCCAGTTGCCGCTCTTCGGTTGTGTTGAAACATCCTTTCATGTGACGTAACATTCGTACTGGTACATAACAAAGATCTGATTGAATGAAGGGTGTTTGGTAGTACGGCTTCCCAATGTTTCACTTCAAGATCGTTAGACTTAAGTGATAAAAGTATACTTTTCCACAAAGTAGCATTTAAGCGTTCAACTTGGCCATTCGACTGTGGATTGTACGAGATAGAATGGCTGGTCGCTACACCTTTAGAGTGAAGAAAATCACAAAGTTCGTTCGACATGAATGAAGATCCTCGGTCAGAATGAACATAGCATGGCGTCCCGAACATGGAGAACAAATCAGTGAGACGTTGAATAACGGTTGTTGATGTATCCGAGCACGCGTATGCAAAGGGAAACCGTGAAAATTCATCGACGATCGTAAGTAAAAACCAATTACGATTAGCAGACGGCAGATGTTCCTTGAAATCGATACTCAGGCGCTCGAACGGCTGTGTAGCTTTTATCAGGGGAACGTGTGAAGGCTTGAAAAATTTAACTTTGACTTCAGCACAAACACTACATGAGCTGGTCATTCGTTTTATATCGTCAACGGAATAAGGTAAATTGCGTGAACGGCGAAGTGAATCATACGTGTGACACCGGGAGGGAGTCATGAAGTTTCTTCAGATTTTCGAACAAAGCTGGTGGGTCTACATTTGCAGCACTGAGAGAGCATAGCGAAAAGGTCGACTTTGGACCTGAGAATGGGATCGCAACTCCTTCATGGAGAGCTAGAAAGTCGTGTCCAAGTAGCACGTCTGAACATAGATCGGGTAATATCGAAAGCTTGACGTTAGGGTAGCGATTACCTTTGTGAATTATCGAAACAAAGCAGTGCCCATCGGTAGTGCTGGTTAGGCAGGTAGAAGCCATCGTGATTTGAGTTCGAGACATCGTAATGGGCCACTTATGCTTCTGAACAATGACTTTGGATACATAACTTTCAGAGCTCCCGGTATCGACAAGTGCGTGCAGTGTAACTCCATTAACAGAAAGTGGTGTGACTGCTTTAGATAATGACTGTGGCGCTGCAGCAATCGTAACAGCTGATAGAGTACTATCGACCACAGCCGTAGCCGGTTTCTGTCGGGACGATCGACACACGCTGGAAGTGACCTTTCTTCCCACATAATTTGCATAGAGCTTCTTTGCTGGATATTTAGTGCGTGGATGTCGTGTATAACCGCAGAAAAAGCAACTCTGACTACTTACAGCAAATGCGGTCTCATGAGACGTGCTGGATTTCTCCACATGATCAGGTACTGGTTGCGTTGAGACATGACAGGTTGATGAAGGTGCATCATCATAGACCACTGACTGTTGATGGGCCATCTCCAACTGCCGAGAAAGCTGAAATGCCGTTTTCAGATCTAGTGATTTTTGTTCAAGCAAGCATTGCCGAATATGGTTGGATTGCAAGCCGCGGATAAAAGCATCTCGAATTAGTTCGTCTCGGTATTGCTCAGCACTCACTGATTTCAGATTACAGTCTTTAGCTAGGGACTTCAGAGTTTGCAGAAACTGCTCTAAACTTTGACCGCTTTCTTGTCTGGATGTTGATAATACATGGCGAGCAAAGATTTCATTTTTCGGTTGAACGTATAGATTTTCCAGTATGCTCAACGCCTCCTCAAACGTTCGGATTTCATTGATGTGTTTAAAAACAGATGGAGAGACGTATTTTACTAGAGTGTCGAGCTTGTTCGGATTCAGGGAATCGATTGATGAGAGAAAGTTCGTAAATGTTTTATACCAGTGTTGCCAGTGGTCTCCAGCATCCGGTGAATGAATGAATGAATGCACAAGCCTGATCCAGGCAAAGTGCCGTACAGTCAGAGACTGAACGTAGGCTGAGATACTGTCAGGTTTCCCAGGCCTAGACAGATATGAGAATGAAAATAGAATGGTGAATGAGGATCAATGTCGAATCGGTCCGGTTTGAGAAAGCGATCCATTGATAACAAGTTGTTTAAATTGTGGTGAATTGATTATAGAGAACCCAACAAGTAGAGAGTAAGAAGATCCGAGATTTGGGCTTTAAACAACTTGTTGATACAATATACGGCTGAAAAGGGAGAGGGATGCGTTTATATATGGTCACGAGTTTATAATATGAAAGACAGTACAAGACAAACAGACAGCGATATACGACAAGACCATATATCGTTATTCCACTCGAGGAGTTATCCTTCAATGATGATGACGTTAAACTTGCTCTTGCAGCAACTAACCCCCATAAATCTGCTGGCCCATACCACATTGGCCCTCAAATTATAAAATACATGGCCCCAATACTATCTGAACATGTGGGTCGTCTTTTTAACTCTTCCGTGCAGCATGGATTAATTCCGATCATTTGAAACCTGGCTGATGTGATTCCAATACATAAAGGTGGCAGTTGATCCTCAGTTTGTATTTTCGTAAGTTTCACTAGCATCCTTTGGCACGGATGTACAATCGTGCAGCATTTATGTGCTGTACTGATAACATCGTGCTAAATTGATTGGCTAACGGTAGTGAGCTGCATGCTGAAACACGCTGGAGTCTCACTACCATTTCTATTTCCCCCTCATATCTGTCTAGGCCTGGGCAACCTGACAGTATCTTAGCCCACGTGCAGTCTCTGACTGTGCGGCACTTTGCCTGGATCAGGCTTGTGCTTTCCTACCATACCATACCTAGCATCCTTTGTAAAATCCTGGAGAAATTTATTAGGGATAGGATCTGTCGCCATCTAGTTGATTGCTCGTTGCTGAACTCCGCTCAGCAAGGCTTCCTTGAAGTTCAAACCGCGACTAAGCACGCGTTTCTCATCTGCCGACAACGTTCGGTTCGATAGGTTCTAGCCAATCACAGTGGATGAGGTCAAAACGCAGCAGATAAATTCGAATGATGCCCACCGCGCATTTGTTTCGAAAGAAGTTTCGCTGATGGTGTCATCTAGTTTGATGACGAAAGATTCCGTAGTTGTTAAGTCCCGCCCACCACCATCTTTAAGTTTTTTCATAGTGATAATGCTAGTAAGCATTCAGTACATGTTATCGGTGTAACTATCCCTGTTGATAAGAATAATCTTGCTATGATAAGAGTGCTTCCTATTTAAAAACAAAGCGAAAAGTAGACTGTTTTTCACACCAACATAGCACATTTACAAAAGAGACTAATCGAAAACAGTTCTTCCTGAGCTCCATGATGTCATCTTGAACATAAAAAATCAAAGTTGGTTGATACCAATGACGTATATATGCATGAAATCACAAATCTGGATGCAGGCAAAGTATCGCGCAGTCAGAGACTGGTTGCCCTGGTCTAGACAGATATAAGAAAAGAGAAATGATAGTGAGACTCCAGCGTCTTTCCGCATGCAGCTCACAACCGATAGCAGTTCATTTTAGCAGTGTTAGCTGCACGGCGCAGAAGTATTGCACGATTGCACATTCGTGAATCCTATTAGGAGTGTCGTGACTCAGCTTCACTATCTGCTTTTACAGAATAGCGATTATCTGCTACTGAAATGGTAACATCGGGAACATGTTCTTCCGAAATGGGATTAGTTTCGGCGTGTCCCGACAGCTTGTATTGGAATTTGTCGCGTGAACCAGTACAATACAAGCAGTCAACACTAAAGCTAATAAATTCGTATATTTTTGGATTCTTCGACGGAAGTGGTTTACATGTAGATTTTTATTTCTTTTTCTCATTCTCTTGGTATTTCGGTTCATCGTCTGAAAGCTGTTTTCTTTCTAATTCTAATTACCATCTTTGGTTTGTTGGTTGTGAATACACCGGCAACAGGACAATATGCTGTTATGCAAGTTTCCAGTGATAGCATACGTCTATTTAATCATTGATTGTTGACCTTACCTTTAGTTGAAGGCACTGTCCGACATTGTTTTTGCCGGTTCCCGATTTTTTCTTTTCATATTTACTTTCTTTCAGACCTTCGTCTTTGTTGGCTTATAAACGCAGTCACATTGACTATGCCTTGGAATTCTTGTCCACTCTTACCCCATGGAGTTGTTCATTATGAATTACAGGTAGCTGGTCATAGCGTGTCTGGTTCCCCTACTGGTCCGAGTAAGTGCGCTAATTATTTGTTAATCACGCCTTTTGTTTGGTATTAGTTGCTTTTAATTTTCTCTGGTCACGAAGGCACATATTATGCCTTTTCTCATCAGCAACTGGCAAATATCTACCTTGTAGGTTAAGCAATTGCGCTTAATGCTCGAAAAGTGACACCCCTAATTCGGAGTAGGATATATATATATATATATATATATATCGGTTATCAACGACATCATATCGAATAATGATTAACTGATGAACGGTCGAAACCGGAAACCATTGGTTTCGATGTTTGCTCCGTGCAGTGACGTATAAAGTTTGCTTATATTCAAGTTTGTTTGAAGTCAGTTCGTATTTTCCTTGCATGCCATATTTGTGTCTTGTTGTTTTACTCTGAAGCGTCTATTTCTTCAGTATATTACACAGAAATAACGCCGTCAAAATGTTTTCCTGTACACTTTTTATTATCAGCTTTCTCTTCCACCTGTTACGTTTTTTTCATATTCTCACCAGTGCTGAAACATCCTACCCTCCCCATTATTTACAAATGGTTGCAGGGTAACTCACGTGGATTGCGTGAGGTCAAATTTTACGAAACTGTCTATAACCACGATGCTACGGAGGCTTTTCGTTCAATCAGACCGTTTGTTCCCAGGTTTTATGGAGTCTATCGCTGCCCAGTATCTCATGGTAAGTTCGTTTTAGACGTCACCAACCGACTTGCTGCTATCATCATCAATAACGTCAGCTTTGTATCCAAAGCCAGCGTCAAGTGAGTAAGGTGACATATAACAACAGATGCATAAATGAACTGAAAATTATGGACTTAAAAACGGTTGAATTTTTGATAATTAATCACAAACATGGGGATGAGCTGCTTACTTATAGACTGGGAAAATGCCTTTTATTAATATGGCTTCCTTGTATCATGCATTGTTACAAGATCTTCAAGCTGACACATGGTAACGCTACAACTAAACAGGCAACATCAAGCAAACCGAACTGTTAAATCAAACTGGACACCCAAGGCACGCGATTTTCGGACATATTTGCGAACATAAGTAACCACACCGTGAACTCCGATAGCGTCGATTTTAATCGCGAAGAGGAACTTACCATTAATCCACTGTTTCAAGGCTCACTAAACCTGATCTTACTATCTCCACCTGACGACGGCAAACAGCCAGAAACCGGTAGTGGTGTGTAAGGGATGGGGATGTGGGCAACACATTACTTTACATAATTGTAATTCTTTTATTTGCCAGTGTTTTCATCGTCTTCAGCCAAAACGTAGAATCCCCACCTTTGCAACCAACGAAGTTAACTTAATGTCGATTTTATGTATCTACGCTACCGCCTATGTTAATCCGGATATATGCGTCACTTGTCACTTAAGATATAGATAGTGATTATAGCGAACCAGGAGATTTCTTCTTTCTCGAAAGTCCCAGTTTCACATTGATACCGCATAGCTACTCAGATTGTTGTTTTATAGAATCTAGAACTTCATCGACAGGCCTAAATCGTATTCCTCTGTGGTTACGTCAATAATTTTTGTGCCTATTTCAACAAAACGCCATGTCGATGGTTTTTGCCTAACTCTAGGAATCTCCTTTCTGAATGTTGTAGGTAAATTGTTTTCTAAAGTCTTAGATCCGGCTACAAGTGTTAGCGGATAGAGTTCACTCCGAATCTCAATGTGGCTTCGGCAGGGTAAAATCAACCGTTGACATGATCTTTTCCCTGAGACAACTTCAATAAAAGTGTCGGGAACAGCGTATGCCATTATACACGGTTTTTTAATAATTTAACGAAGGCATTCAATTACGTCAGCAAGGAGGGTATTTTCAAAATGCTTGATCTTATACGTTGCCCTCTAATACTGCTCAAACATTCTTTCTTTCCACTCTGGCATAAAGGGCTCAGTCGATCTGATCAGTTTCGGTTCTGAAGGCTGTTAAATTCACCGAGGCGTCAAACAAGGGTTTTCTTGCTCCCACACTTTTTGTTATTTGCTTTGCTCTGCCTCTGAAGCACGCTTTTTGAATAAGAACATATGTCATTTACCTACGCACGCGAAGTGATTGCAAGCTTTTCAACCGGAAACGGTTGAGAGCATAAACCAAGTTACGGGATGTGCTAATCCGTGACCTTCTGTTTGCCGACGATGCTCACTCCCAGTCGCTAATTGACTGTTTTTCTTCGGCATGAAAAGACTTAGGGCGAACAATCTGCATGAGCATGATCAAAGTTCTTGGCCAAGGAATTGTATCGCCTCCAATCATCACTTTTGGAAACTGTCAGCCTGAACCAGTACATCATTTCACATATCTTGGTTCCACCATTGCGGATAACCTGTCGCTAGACACGAAGATTGATAAGTGGATTGGCAGGGCAGCTGTCATTTTGTCGTGTTAGGGGTAACCATAAGTTGACTGTAAAGACGAAGAGGATTGTATACTGCGCGAGCGTACTAAATGCTTTACTGTACGGTAGTGAAAGCTGGACCACCCACACAAGCCACTAACGGAAGCTGAATGCTTCCCAGCTACGAAGCATCCGTCGTATCTTGAAAATATCGTGAATGGACAGAGTGACTAATGCTGATATGCTTTCAAAAGCTGGTCTACAGAGCATGTTATTATTACGACAGCGCCGCCTGCGGTGGCTTGGTCATGTCTATAGAGTGGAAAATCGTCGTATTCCGAAAGATATACTCTATGGTGAGTTGCAATTAGGAAGTCGACGATTGGGCAGACAGCACTTGCGGAACAAAGAAGTTTGCAAAAGAGATATGAAAGCTCTTGGCATTGACCCCGCCAGTTAAGAAGAACTTGCTCTTGACTTCTCACATTAGAGGCATTGTGTAAAGCGTCGTCTGCAAGCTGGGGAGGAACAGATACAGCTCTTTGCTGCTGAACGCAGATCACGCCGCCGGCGTGCAACTGACGCCGAGTACTGTCTATCGTTACAAGCGCTGCATGAGAGAGTGTTCCTCCCGAATCGAATTGTTTAGTCATTCGAAAAGCTGTTGAACATGAAAATTCATGCGATTGTGATGTATATCCATGGCCAACATCGACCGAAGGAGGCCAACAAAGAAGAGATACTGTATCCCAATATGATGGTATGGTTTACTTAATGTAAGGTATTTGAATATATTTGAGACCGGTCTGGAATCCATATTCATCAAAAGAAAGTTTTCGTTGAATCAGTTATAGCAGATTTTTCATATTACTTTTGTTCGTTAATGATCCTTTCTGCTCTTTCGACAATAATTCTGGCTTGGTACATCGATTTCAATCAATAACTTATATTTATGACCAACAATAATTTCTTAGTATGTTACTCTTTCGGGGAAACCATGGTCCAAGTGAAACGTTCGGGTGTGCTCCACGTTCTCTTGTCAACAACTCATTTTTCTTCATCATTGCACGCTGAGCTACATCACGAATTTTCGCGTGTGTTTCAAATATTTCAGTTCCAATCAACGCACAGAGTGAGCTTGATGATGACATGAATCATGTAAAAATAAATCGAGCCCTGTCCCCATTCGTGAAACAACCTTGTTACTGTATCTGCATTGAGTCTGTTCAAGACCGTGACTGGATTCTATTTACTTTCCTTTGTTCGCTATGAGATATGTTTTTAGAATACCGGTTTCCTGCATTATGTGAGTGCTCCTCGCAAGGATGTGCAAGACACACGGATGTGCAATCGTGTTGTGCGGCTAACACCGTGCTAAATTGATTGACCAGAGGTAGTGAGCTGCAAGCTGAAACTGGCTGGAGTCTCACTACCATTTCCTGTTTCTTTTTCTTCCTAATACCTGTCTAGGCCTAAACAACCTGACAGTATCTTAGCCCACGTGCAGTCTCTGGCTGTGCGGCACTTTGCCCTGATCAGGCTTGTGCTTTCATTCATTCCTCACGTTAATATATTGGTGAAATATTGCTTTCAATTTTTAAATATCTTCCAAGGAACTTCATTTCGAATAGCATCTCATGTGTATGGTACGTACATCTTTTAAAAGTGTGATGCGCACTAGTGATGAGTGCAAATCAAGAACTTTCGGATAACGTAGAATGCTCACTCGTCATAAAGTGAGATAGGACACTACAGTATGTTTTTGTAGGCTGCTCATTAGCAACGCATTTGGTCCATTGGTGTTCTTGTCACATCGAGCAGTTTTTGCGCCTATTCTTCTTGTACTCCATTGCTGCGTGGACGACACTTGATCAGAAGCTTTAACCGGTGGTAAATCTTATTGAATCGTTTTAGGACCTTGTACTACATTCATTCATGCTCACCCACATACTTTCATCTCTACATATATAGCTACTTAAGTGTCTACTATATAACTGCATATATCACCACGGATTTGCTTTAGTTGGCTGGCATTACGAAGTGGCTTTCCGCGCTCATCGGAAACATTTTTTACGCTTTACGTTGCTGACCGGTCGTAAACTCTTCAGCTCTATCGTAAAAGGAATCAATTTCGGTACCCCTAGCACATCTATGATAATTGCCGCTACTTTTCTCCATTTTTTCTTTCGCTACTTTCTCGCGGCAGTCTCGTTACCACGTTTGTCCCTATTATCACAAATCACCTGATTAACGCAAATAAGAAACACGATTCATTGTTTCTTTGATTTTTTCGTCCACAGATTACTATCTGGGTTTGTCTGACAATATGGGCATGTTCGAACATCCAAACGTGTGCGATATCAAGTTAGGCACAATCGGCTATCGTCCCGAGGCGAATATGGACAAGCGACTGCGCGAAGAATCCAAGTTCGCTTGGCGGAAAGATTTGGGCTTCATGCTCTGTGGGATGCAGGTTCGTGGGCTATTGTTTTCTTGGCACCAATTGTATTTATATTATATTATATATATATATATATATATATATATATATATAATGAAACGTACAAACTGTCTCTCTCCATTGTCTTAGCGAGGTAAACTTGCCAATCAGGATAACGTGAATGTCATTGATTACCATCAGTTGAACTACAGTTAGTGACCCGTGCTATTACTATCTAACTACGGTGACCGTGGGTCCCATCCTGGTAGACAATGTACATTGCAGATGAGCTTTTATATTAGCGAAACTCAATTTTAATGCTGCCCACACGCTTTGTGGTCCAATTTGCCTATTTTTAAAATATTCTGATTTGTTTCCGATCTGATTCAAATCCTTCGAACACCTAATCGAGTAGATCTAGTCGATATGTTAAGGTTTTCTTTCACGTGCCCGTTTTTCAGTTTTCTGTAATTGCACCGTGCTTGTAAACAAATTCGATTTCCAGATCCCATTAATACTCGGTTCATGCTGCCGAGGTCAGGCATTAAACTTTAGGAAACAGCGCGACAACTCTAACATTTGATTCACATTTGACATTAGCATTAACAATCTATTTTGTTTCAAGATTTACGATTCGGTCACGAATTCCTATCACAAACTTGACAAACATTATTGCCGGTCAATCACTCCAGAGGAAATTTTCAAAAAGGGTAGGTGCGAAGCTACTTGTATTCACCACGAATATCTTTCCTTTTATTCTGACATATTGTTTACCAGACTGATAAAGCAAGGCTAGCTTTTGTTTAGAAAGCAGACGGCGATTTGTTGAGTTTGACCTTCAAATCTTACTGGTGCACGAAATTTCAGCTGCTTTCCGCTAATGTGTTATATTATATTCTACCGGCGATGATTTGCATCCCGACATAAATAAATTTTTTATCTAGGCTGATGTAAATGGACTATCGAGCTCAGTCCGCGGCACTGTTTTATTCCAAGCTGATCATTCTGTTCGTAAATGGGCCGGAATCTGCAAACCCCACATCTGATTTGATGTAGTAACACTCCAAGTGTGGGGTAATGCTGCAAGTTAATGAGCTTTGAGGCATAGCTTATGTTTAATTGCTTTAATTATTTTAACTTGAGCGCAAACATACCAATCGTTTTAATCTTTTATTTCTACTGAGTTACTTTTCATATTGTTCACCTTTAATATTTTTTAATGTAACGGTCTTTGATTGTTCCGGCAATTATCATTGAACATTTGTAAAACTGAAAATAGCCTTAGCAGGACCGCCGTTGAATTAGTTACATAGCACGGTTTCAAGCAGCAGTGTAACTTCTCATCCACTACGTGCCATGTAGTATTGAAACCTTGCCTTACATTTTCGCCTTCAAACTATTCTGAGATACTAACATGCAAACTAACCTTTTGTAAAGGCTGACTTCTTCGTTTCAGCTCTGCTCACATTCCTGGGCACGAATGTACCGCATCGTATTGAACTCGCTCGCGCTTACGCTGCCAAGTTGTTCGATTTGCTTCGTTGGTTTGAACAACACGGATCTCAATCGATGACATTCTGTCGAACCTCGCTGCTTCTTGGCCATGAGAGTTGCTCACCAGCAGTCACCCTGTGTTTAATTGATTTCACAGATTGGGCGGTCAAAACCGCACCGACTGATGACGAATGTGAACTGACGTCTGGTTTCGCGCATGGATTGAACGTTCTTTTAAGTCTGATGCGTCGTGTGATCAGCATCTCGGATGAATGAAGCCATTTTGTTTTATTAATCAGCCTGAATGTACAATTCCTAGGACACGCGCCGAGATTACCGCCTTTGTTATTTTGATCAGATGTTAACCTGCCTCTACTTGTTCTCGTTGTTCACTGCAATCAAGGTATTCCTACTCCTATTTTTAGGATCACTTCGAACGCCAGCCCATACATTTCTAATCACACAATATCTACGCATTCCGTTTTAGACAAATGCCTTCTGTGATTGTATATTTCTTATCTGTTTGCAGAAAATGAATATGGTGCTGTATTATTAACAGCATTTAGTAAAGATGAACATGGTTTTTGTTTTATTCTCGTGTATTCTACCTCACGGTGGTTGTAAATCATCCATAGTGGTTATCCATTGGTCACAGCGTTACCCATCCAGGGAAATACACTATACAACCTCACTTACATGCGTGTACCAACACTGATTTCTGTTCAGTATCCAGTTACTGGACTTTGTCTATAGGCACTACGACCGCGCAACTTAAAATCAGTTGGTGTCCATTCAGTTATCAAATGCCTTGATTATCTTTCGTTGGCAGAGCAGTCATCACAATTGATTTGAAAATGAAATAATGTTTGGACTGTGATTTACGTAACGATGAGACCGTTGTGACAGCACCTGTGTTAGCTATCAAATTCAATGACGACGGTGATCAAACCGCGGTCTCATTGACATTCGTCGGGCACCCATCATATAGTTAATTTTAAGCCGCTAGAGCACTCTGATAGCCACGTGATTGCCCGGGAAAGTGATATCGAGTGCATTTAGGTATGCCAAGAAAGTTCAATATTGTGATTTCCTATTTCTAGTTCTCTCACTATGACAACATTGAACCCATGAAACGGTCAAGCTGATACATCTTGGTAACACGGATTTGCGAAAATAAATGTATCTGCAATTGTGCACATTTTTATATCGTCCGCAAAATGTAAGATCGTATTGTTTGTGGTGGATATAAAAGTGTAGTCGAGGATAAATAAGCCGGAACACTGCGAACTGCTCCAGAAGGATTTGGACAACCACGTTTGGTCCCTAAAAATCGCCTATTTTTCTATTTCAAAAAGTGTCATGTTAAACCTTGAAAAATATGTGGAGTTCCAATATTTTCTTGGTTCACACAGCCTCTCGTGGACCATGGAACAAAAGGACTTAGGTGGGCTAATAAGTAACACCCTAGGGATGTCGAGCTACTACAACTCAGTCTATCGCAAAACCACAGAAATTGTCACTCCTAAAGAGAATTTTCTGTAGGTTCTCAAAACAGACAATTCCCAAAGTAATGTGTTGCTCACATCCCCATCCCATGTAAGCAACACATTACTTTGGCCATCCATAAGCGCCTTGAGTGCTTGACCAAGAATCACTTTGTGATTCCGTGTCTGAACATCGTGGTTCGTTGTACGAACCCTATATAACAATGGCATACAAGTATAACTATGTTTATACAATTCCCAGCATTATAAATACGTACTTCAGACCCGCGATGGAATATGCAGTTCAAGCCATGGCTTAAATAAGACTGCAAAGCTTATACCATTGATGTAGCAAACTTGTCGCCGGACTCAGCCGGAAACCACACAGTGAGCGAATCAAAACCCTGAATTTATTCGATTATCGACGTCGCCTCTGGTGGGATTTGATTTTGGTTTACAATATTTTGAATACCGCAAATCACCCTCTACAATGCTTATTTAATTTACGGGGCTCGCATAAGACAATAGCTCACACATTCTAACTGTCCCTCACTCGCGACTCAACAGTAGACGACATTTTTTGCCGTGCGAGTTTTGTTTTAGTGGGAACAGTGTACCCGATTTTGTTGTAAACTCACCCAATCAGCAGATGTTCAAGAGAAGTCTTGATGCCCTTTTGACTCTTAACCCCTACATCGAAGAAACCTATACCTCCTGTCCCCATGGTTATACATATGTCATCCCACCAAACGAGAAAAAAACTGCTCCTTGGATTTTTACCTGATTCTTGAACTGCTCAGTAAGCAACCAAATTCCGTTTTGGCTTGTTATATTATTCTTTGCTCCCATATTATTCTGTTTTTCGTAAAGCTATATGTTGTTAGACCATTAAAATTGAATCGAAATGAATTAAGGCTCAATCTTTTATCGAATTGGATTGAGTATGAAGGCTCAATTTTTGATTCCCTATTTGCAGTTGGGCCTCCCCGT
>JACCGJ010023317.1:0-21108 GCA_013407085.1 Atriophallophorus winterbourni
TCGTTTTCTCCAGATTTTTTTTATTCATTTGTGTGACAATCCGCTGTTTATAAATTTGACAGCGAGCGACTAGTATCAACTATTTTAGTTACCAGGAAATAAGTACTACGGATCAATTTTGAAAAGTTGCTTTACATTTAAATATGATGGACTTGCCAACCACGGTTGAATAAACTCCCCTTGAATCAGGAAGGAATGTCCAATTAATTGTCCCAATTAATACTTGCGCAATATGTAGCCGTTAGCTCGAGTGACGTAAAACTGTTAAAGTCTCACAGTTCTTCATCATCACAGAAAGAATTACACCGGTAGCACGTTACCGAATGCTCAACTGACACCAACCATGACAAGTCAAATCCTAAAAGAAGTGAAGGGTGGGAGTTAAATAACTCGGAATATAGAAGAGAAGCACCAAACCAACCTGGGAAGAGGTGCATACTCTGAATGGAACAGTGGCCACACGGATCTTACTAATTCAATCATACAAAACAGTTTGCATAAACTTATTAATCGACACTATAATATTTTGAGGCTAGTGAGAATTTTTGTGTATGAGATGAATAATAGGAGTTCTAGGAATCATAAAGTCCATCACCATCTAAACTCTCTGTGCTGATTCCACTGTCAACATGCTTTTTGTTGGTCAACGTGATCTATTCAGTGCGAGCAATAAACGTAAGTTGTGTAGAGTTAGCTCGGACATTACTACAAAACCTGTTGTGACCCCGGATGATGAAAAGTGGGGTCATACGTTAAATCGGGCACCACAGGAGGAGAAAACGGCTTCATAGGGAGCTCTCTATTTGGCAATCATGGCCGCCACAACCTTCAGAAACACTGATTTGACCCGGAAAGCTATTTTAATTACATTGCCTTGATAAAAATATATTTTTCTTATATGAAATCTATGGCCAATCAACATTTCAACAGTTGGAGGGTTTGTCCGGGATATTACGCACATGAGATTCAACGCCCATAAATCCAATGGACGATATCTAGCGAGCTAGAAGGCAAACATGCGTAAAGCATTGAAATAATTTATTGAAAAGACAAGAACAAGTTACCAACGGTTGCAAACCCATGAATCAGGATGCAGTACACTGTGCGAAATTCTGTATTTCATTTAAAAGAAAATGCGATAATGAGCAAAAGATCCGAAATGATTAACAAGTGAACGAAACACACCATGTGACGGGTTTCGTGCTGTTTGCATACTTAAGATAGGAAACAGTAGGATCCAGGATCGCTGCGCTTGAAACAGTGGAAGAAATGGTTAAAAAGTTGAGCTTGTATCGTGATTGTTGGTTAAGGTTGGTACTACCAACCTGTTAAATCACTGAGCCCCCACACTAATGTAAACTGTGGTCAAAACCCATGACGTGAATATAAAAAACTAATTTGCGAGATTCGATCCACACCACAACACACACACCCCACGACCGGTTTCATGCTGTTTACAATCATCAGGTAAGACAGGTTGGGATCGGATCTGATTTGCGCTTGAGACAGTGGAAGAATTGTGAATAAATTGCCCACTAAATGGTCACGTTGATACAAACACCTGTTGAATACCAGAGCTACACTCCTGTTCACTGGGTTTAACCATGACCATGAACAAAAAAGCTATTTGGCATGGTTTTGCCTCGCGAACTACCATGCCCGGGTTCGTTGGCTCTTGAGATATGAAACCTTTCTACGTAACTTGGTGATTGAAAACAGAATTAAAAATTCGACTAACATTTACGAATGTTCAAAGATCTTTTGAATTTGTTTTTAGGTCTAGCTCATAAAATAAACGGCCAGTAATTCTATGAATTCCGAATTCGAAACTAGGACCTTTCAAATGCGGCTGGTTTTACGAGCGGGTTAGTTGGCTTCCTTATGACCTCGTTCAATAGTGACGAGATCCTTGCATTTTCTTATACAGTCTCATTCTTGTCTTCGATATCATAGAGGATACACAGTTAAAGGGCCTCGATATCATCATTTCTAATCAATATTTCAGTCAGTTAACCTCCTTGATTCCGACATTGTTCATGGTCTGGTTTTGGGTTGAGAACAATCTTTCTGTATGTCCAGTTTGTCCCACAAAGTACGTCGCTAAACCATTGAAGTTTTCGCTTTTGGATGTACAGAGAGAACGAAGGTATTTAGAACGGCAGCGTTAGATACCTAGTCAGCATTCCATACGCTCCATATCATTCTAAGTCACCACTGATCGAACAACTACAAAGGTCGTATATCCTGTAACTTCACCAGTCACATCTCGCTTTCATGAAGTATTTCAGGTGAGATCGCTGATTGGCAAACACGTAATAGAGTTGAGAGACGGATCACGCTCCTGTGTCAACCCGAAAGTGTTTTGTAACTTTAAAGACAAATTACGCGCAATAAAACCATTATTGATATAAATTCATCATTCAATTGACCATTGAGTAACGTACCTAAACGTTGGTATTACTTGCCGTTGGTTGCTTTCGAGTGCATAGTCCAATTACTTATTAATTGAAGATTGATAAAAGATGTATGTCATATTTTAAAAGTTATTAATGTATAATGGGTTTTCTTATGTGGGGCACTGGGTGTTTTTGTCCAGTGTCGCCGTAATCCGTAAGCAGAAATGTGCCAAAAGAAGAAGCTTTTGTTCACGTCTGCTGACAAACGCGCAGCGTTGTAATTGATTGCTATTTCACTTGAAGCAATCAGGCTATTAGGACGTATAAAGCATTCATTTTCATGAGATTGCAAGAAAGAAAGCTAGAAGGAACCAGAAAGAAAGGGAAAAATGGTTTAACAGCGTCTGATTGCGGACACAACCTATTAGCTTGTTTCATTAAATGGTATGTTACTTTTCTTCGAACAATGATGTTTGTTGACAATACGTTGTCTGATTGTACTTCTTGAACTAGTAACTTGTCTCTATATATCACCTTTATGAAGTGTTAAATCATGAAGTATACTTTTGAGCATACCGCACTTGCGATACAAAGACGTTGGCAAAAGAAATATGAATCTACGAGTTCGAAATAACTCCAAGATGCTAGACGTTGGTGGCTCCGAAAACATGCAACTTTCGTCGATTGACTGAGTACTATCTATCGCAGTGATCTTTGGAGGATTGTTTAATGATGTAAAACACTGTGGAGAATAAACTCCCCATTCTCTTGAAATGTACATCCCTGGTCAAAATCGATATGCTGGATATGCTCCAGTTTAAAAACCTAACTTCAAACTAACAGTGACTTTATAAAAAGCAACACGTGTCCTAAATCTACTCAAACGTGTATTAGGGAAATTTTCGCCCAAGATATTCCCAAGGATCATGAATACATACTTGAGCCCAGTCATGGAATACGGTGTGCAGTCATGGTCTCCGTGGCTCAAGAAAGATGTGGAATGTATGCATCAAATCTACCACTGCTAAACAAAACTGGTTCTCAGCATCCGAAACAACAAAAGCCATATAAAGAAAGGATAGGCGCAACTGAATCTGTTCTACTCAGAGAGATCTTATCTTAACTTAACACAACATATCCATACCCCGAACCATCCCTTACCGGATTTATTCACGCGAAGGGATACGAGGAATTATCGGACCCATGAATATGTGCTGGTCGTACCCCATTCCCGCCTGAACTGTAGAAGGTATTTTTACTCTGTCCGTGTCTGTTTTACTTGGAACAGTTTACCTTCAACCGTTGCTCACGCCACTAGCTTGCATGACTTTAAAACGAAATTAGACAAATTTTTATTGCATTATTCGTTTCCAGAACACTTATATACTGTTTAATCTACTTCCTTATATTGTTTATACACTTAAATTTCAATTTTCACCATCCTATAGTTGTTGTTAAGCTTGTTGCTTTTTAGAAAATAAATAAACTTTGAATTACCTTGAATTGAATCAAAAATATGCAGTCAATTGACAAAATTTGACCAACGGTGTGAGAAGTCTACCCTCACGTATCAGACTAACTAATCATTAAAAAAACCCACAACATTGAAAGTTCTATCTCGAAAACCACAGACTCACCTCTCGGTCAACACGTTGCAACGATGCACACATTTGCGATGCTCGATTTCACTCGGACGGAATTTCACCTCACTCGGTCCGTAATGCTGTACGACTTCCCGAAGTACGTGTGACCTACAAGGCAAGCCATTCTCGTCGTAAAGCCGTAGGACACCTCCAATCATGAGCGAGAGGAAATGAGGGCGTATCGACTGACTCTGGTCCAGCAAGCGCACACGACACGTACCGACACGCATCTGATAACCGTAGGATTCGTTCGGTTTCAGAGTGTTCGTGGACTGCGGTAGACATGGAATGCACTGGGTCCATGGGGACCAGGACGTGAACAAGATGAGATTATTGCTCACCAATACTTGATGCGATAGGAACGTTGGCTGCGGGATAAACTCTTCTAAACTACCATCAACCATGGATCCAAGAACACCGACCGCCAGTGAGATTGAGAAATGTTCGAAGTCACGTGTCTGTACGGTTCTTGTTGCGGTCGAATCACCGTCACGGTCCATTCTCTCAGTTTGAGGCCATTCCAAAAGCACGTGTACACTCCGGTGTCCTCTAGTCGCGTTTGTCGAAAGAAAATTGTGTCAATGGTCATGTAAACACGGGCTAATTTTCGTTGTTTTTTCGGTGGCCTCAGGACTTCAATGTCCTCGTTACTACGAGACACGGTGAGATAAAGCTTGACGTTCTCACCCCGACGTTCTTCTTTTTCAGCTTCTTGTTCGTCCTCCTCCGGAGGCTGTGCTTCTTCCACGATGGTCTCATTTTCAAACTCCAGCTCATCTCCTGGGGTTGGTGACAAACTTGAATAATCGCCTCGAAGAAAGTATTCGAGGTTGTCGGGATACCTGTCCGCTGCTGGCCAGAGTCTCTCGTGTAATCTGATGAAATGAGAATGAGCCGGAGTGAGTTATGATGTGAGCATTAAGTATATGATTATGACAGAAATATCCATGATAATTATACGCCATACACACTAAGGTCTCAGTGGGTATGTTGCGATTAGGTCTTGAAATTTCAATTTAACATAAAACGCAAATTTACTTTGTTCCGTTATTAATTCCATTTCACACAGAGAATGTTTGTTTGAAAACCATGTACACGGAACGAATAATACTATCTGAACCACTGAGAATATATATGGCGAACAGAAAGATGAGAAACTATCTCAATTACAAGGTCAATATTAGAATTTTCGAAACACTTTCGTGCTAGACTTGTCATCCTAATTCAGTTGATCAGGTAACACTATCGCCGACACACTGTGCAGAATGGCGTTGTCGTCGCGGAGGACAAGTGAAGACTTGGCTCGCCCCTATGAGATCGGATGTGGAGCTGCTTGGTCTACGATCGCCTTACGGATGGCGCACGTGGGACCGGACCTGGCTTAAAATCTGCGCGGATCTCACTTCTAACCGCCGAGCGTGGGTGGCTGCAATCCGTGACCTCAACGAAGCCGACTCATCCTCCAGTCGCAAAAAAGTAAAGTAAAGTAAGTTGATCGGGGCAAAATATTATTTACACAGGACACAAAATAATCACCGAGCTACTTACCAGATGTTGATGCGATATGAATTCACATAAATAATGAACAAAAGAAAACAAATCCTGAGAGTAAAACTTTGAAAATTGGTATGTAACTCCGCGATGCGTCGTTTGAAAATCCCGATAACTTCAAGGTATTCCTAACCTAATCTTAGTGTCCACGTCTGATGACGGCAAACATCTAGAAGCCGGCTGTGGTGATTAAGTGCGGGAGAATTGAGCAGTCCAAACATTGGTTATATCAATTGATTTGATCGGCTGGCTAAGATTCATTGCGTGAATTGATCATTCAAACGTATGGCTGTATTCGTCTGAGTAGCAATGCATTTTATTTCAATTTTCGTTTACCAATTTACTACGTCAGCGCCGCCTGCGGTGGCTTGGTCATGTCTATAGAATGGAAAATGGTCGTATTCCGAAAGATCTACTCTATGGTGAGTTGCAATTAGGTAGTCTACCATTGGGCAGACCGCACTTGCGGTACAAAGATGTTTGCAAAAGAGATATGAAAGCTCTTGACATTGACCCCGCAAGCTGGGAAGAACTTGCTCTTGACCGCTCACTTTGGAGGCATTGTGTAAAGCGTCGACTGCAAGCCGGGGAGGAGCAAATACAGCTCCTGGCTGCTGAACGCAGATCACGCCACCGGCGTGCAACTGATGCAATACAACAGAGTTCTGACTATCGTTGCAAGCGCTGCAGGAGAGATTGTTCCTCCCGAATCGGACTGTTTAGTCATTCAAAAAGCTGTAGAACATGAAATTCATGCGATGTGATGTACATCCATGGTCGACATCGACCGACGGAGGCCAACAACAAAGGCTCACTGAAAATTATCTGACTGTCTTTACCTGATTTAGGCAAACAACAAGAAACCGGATGTGATGTGTAAGTGAAGGGGCTGTTGAAATTCTTGAATCATGATGTCAGTGCACGCCACACTGGATAACTATAATCGTGAGGTATCAGATTCAAAAATCCAGAAAAAACAATAGTTTTACGTGTACTATTGGATGACAGCTATAAATCTGACAGAGGATACAATCAAAATTCCATTGAGTTGCTTGGTTTGTGTGGGGTTAATATACAGGGCCTACAGTGGAGCGCTCTTTGATATAAGCATCCAGTTTCGATTTGAAATCACAGATCGTAGGAGCATCCACAATAACCTGTGATAGTGAATACCACAGAAAGCAAATACGCACAGAGAAGAAATGACGTCTACAATCAAGTCTTGAGTGCAGTATAACGAGACAACTTGAATGACTCCGTGTATTCTAAGGGGAACTGGCTTTTATCCAATCTCGGAGAGGGTGATTTTCCATCCGCGGTATTTTTGTGTAAGGATCATGTTGCTTCTCACTCTCCTTTGTGTAAAATAGGTCAATCCCAGCATGGCCATTTGCTCTTGATCTGAGACGTGGTGCATCCCATCTACTCACTTCATCGTTCGGTGAATCATTCTATCCAGTAATCCAATGTCTTCACGCAGCCGCCGTGCCTAAATTAGTATCGTGTGTTCTATCGTTGAATGGATGTTAGTAATTAAAATGCGGGGAAGCGTTTTTGAAAGAGAACCGCCCAAATATTCTCATCTACATTTCCAAGATAGCGCTTTCTCCGTTGAAGAATTTCTGGCAATGAGGATTCGGTTTCAGGTTATTAGTAATACAGATAACGAGATCCTTCTCAGCGCTGGTCTAAGTTACGTTCTCATGACCAAGATTATATGTATGCTCGTATTGCCAGCCAAGTTGTAACATTATACATGTTGAAAGGCATCCGATTTATTTGAGACCAGTGATACCGGGCATTCAAGTCCTCTTGCAGCATCGAGCAATTTTAGTAGATCGGATTTGCGTCCATATTTTCATGTCATCAGCAAAAAGAACCATTTTGAATCCCACTACTTGGGTAATATCATTTATGTATAAAAAGATGAGGATAGGTCTGAGCACTGAACCCTGAGGAACGCCGTTGGTGACATGCATGCTTTAAAAAAACTCCGTCAATCAGTACTCCCACATACCTATTGCTAATAAAATCGGTTATCCACGATAACAGGTTACTTCTTATCCCATATCGCACTAGCTTTTTCAGAAGCAGGCTGTGATTAACCCTATCAAAAGCCTTTGAGTCATCAATATAGAAGGTGTAAACGGAGTGTCCTTAGGCAAGAGACGTTGTCCAATCGTTAATAGTATGGACCAAATTTGATGGACGAGATCTGTGGGCCGCACTGCCACAAATGAGTTCTGCCAAATTTAAACACAACACAGTGTCCATTAATTCGTCCCGATCGCATGCAGCGAATAAATGCCACTTGTGAACGCCTTGCGCTCTGAATTACTTCATGATGTTCACGCTACGATGACACATGTAGATTACACCTCAGTAAACCTTTTTCTAGAAAGAATATTTGTATTGCAGTTGTACCATAATAACTTTCATCTCCTTTTCAATTGAGAGTAGACCATTATCCCTAAGCACTTTTATTCCACAATGACTGTTGTCCCCTCAAGATCAGTTGTTCTTATTCGCCTTTCATTAATGTACTGAGATTTATGGTGGCTATTTTATGTAACAAAATGAGGTTTTAGAAATAGGAATAATCATTAGCACAACAGTGTAAATGAAATACAAAGGTGTACAGCTTTTTCCATCGTATCTCTCAAACATACAATTTTTTCGTCGGCTCCCTGACGTTTCCAGCTTTCAGTCGGTGAAAATATGATTAGGTTACACAAGATTGTAAACAGTGATAGATCGGTAAATGTGTTTAGGTGTCAAACATATTGTTCGTATCATGAACTAAGGCATTCAGGTACACAATCTAAATGGGATCATGATTTAAATGTAACACACGGCTATAAATGACCGGAAAGCATCGTCTACTACTAATTTTACTGTATCCACCAGGAAACCAGTTTTGGTTTGGATGAGGGGGTTGGTGTGACTATATGACATCGTTTTCTTGTTAGCCTCGACTAACATGCTTTAGACAAAATAGATACAATTATTGATAAATGGTCATCCTCACTTGGCTTATCTTTAAATCGCAAAAAGTGCAACGAAATGATATTTTCCAACATGACTGGGTAGTAGTTATGTTTAGCTATGCATTAAAACATTTTTGATGTTCCATTTACTGACTCGGTGATTGTAAGATGCAATAACTTCCAACATCTCAGCGTTACAATACCTAAACGTCTTAGCCGTGACCAATCATGTGACCCCTGAATTCTTAAAAGTTTGCTGGTTGTCATTCTATGCTTCTAGCCTCCATACTTAATTCATCCGATGTGATACAATTGAAAGTTTTGGTATTTTACATTGCATGACATCTTCTCCGCACATCCCAAATAAATGTTCTCAGCTTCTTGGAAAAGGATGTTCTGCCAATCAGAAGAGGTATAAAGGTTATCTCAAGATTGAGCTGTGTTTCCGCGGATTAAATTCGAGACGCTATTGTCGATCGTCACTTCCGTGAATGCAACAGATTGATCAAAAACATTTCTTCTGATAGTTTACATCCACTGAACAATACGTTTGTTGCATGAAAAACGTTTTCCTCCATCCGAAGCCAATAATGTTTTCCCTATTCAGGAACTAATAAATTCAAGAACTCTTTTGTGTCTTATCTATCACGATACATTCTTAATCAATCGATGGAGGTTTCAGAGTTGAAGATGTGCCTGACAATTGGATAACCAATGTTGAAATCTCCTCGTTAATTTTATACCTTCATTTTCTAATTTTATTTGCATGTCTGTCTAGGTTTGTGCAACCTGACAGTATTTTGGCCAACGTACATTGTTCATTGTGTGTGATTTTACACAGTTCAATTTCAGTAATTCTGTGTAGAAAGCAATTTAATTGCTGAAAATTCATGTTCCTGAAAATATTCATCATCTTCTCCGTCTTCTTTTTAACGTTGCTTGATGAAGCTTTCCAGTTCTATATGCAAAACAGTCACTTATTTAAACATATCTCTCCCATGCATTAGCTTGTGGTTTGTATGACGTTTTTTTATCAGTTTTAATCTAATTTGTTTAAGCAAAAGCCACTTATTGGACAGAAGGTTATTTGACCATCAGTCGAAGACAAATAAAGGCAGAATATAATTTGCCAAGTTACCTGTTATAGACTTCACATAATGTTCATAAAAGTCATCTAATTTCGAATTATCTAATGGGCTATCAACAATCTTCACAGTGAAAAAAACAAGGAAAGTCTAGAAACATGTATGAAGAAGCAAGATAGTAGCGTAAGGCCTTTGTTTGCAAACTAGTCAGCTTTTCTTTCAAAAAGCAGACTAAACGCACCTATATGTTTCTGCAGTACGAGTAAAAAGTTAACTTACGGGTACAATTAAAAAAACTAATTTGACAATATTCCAAAGAAAAACTGTGGTCAGCATTCTGCATATTTAAAACAAACCTTCCGCCAAAATGTATTTTCATAAATATACACTGGGAGATTTTCAATTGACTTTAATGCAAGTTTTCGAGCCATCGTTCTTTGTGTCTTCTGGTTTACTGAAATTGCTAATCTTTATTTTCAGAATGGCTTTGTGGATATTCTCTACTAATTAGAGACTGCGGGCAATCATTCTTCTTAATTATTGAGGTTGTTAATCCGGTGTACATTGGACGAAGGAGGTCTTACAAAAAATTCTGTAAACTTTTTTTCACTCATCGCTATATCACGAGAATAATTCTATATTGTTATATCTTAACCAAAATACTAAAATGTAGTTAAGCAAATTTTCGTATTTCAACAAGCTGCACAAAATGTTCAAAACATGATCCATAACGAAAGTATTCTCTTGTCAACTTGAACTTCTAATTCTATCACAAACATCCCATAACCGAGAATTAAACGACGAGCGAAATCAAACAGGACAGCATTCTTGCGGTTTTCAATATAACATTTCAATTTAATCCTATTTTGCTGAATCACTTGGTAAAATACAAAATGAAGCTAATTAATTAAGAATTCGCATGATGTGAATAGGCCAATGAGCACGGTTTTGAAACATATTCTCGAGCTAGAGAGGCTGAAGCGATATTTGATCAGCAGACGCTAGTTTGCTATACGGACTAAGACAACTACAATGAGTATAACACACCATGAACACATTCAAATATCGATTTTAGAAATTAAACTCATTGATTTAATAAAAATACTTTTAACATGTCTACGTTTAGTGCGGTGGAGCTGAAATTATTTCATTCATACTGCACATACGAAATTTTTGTGATGCAGAAATTGAGAAAATATACAAAAAAGGATTTAAATTTGAAGCTGCTGATGGGTTCATGCTTTTCCTTTATAATTTCAGATTTCTTATAGGTGAATAAAACTAAGTGTTGAGTAATTCGACCTCTGCTATATAACACATCAGCGCATTCTCAAACATGACTGAAATATCAAATTTACATCTGAAAACAATTTAGCGTTGTCTATTATCAACGATGTCATCACCTCCTCATATCTGCCTAGGCCTGGGCAACCTGACAGTATCTTATCCCACATGCAGTCTCTGACTGTGCGGCACTTTGCCTAAATCAGGCTTGTGTTTTCATACATACATCACTGGAATGAATGATATTTAACAAACAACAAATATTTCTATATTTCTAATTAAAGTTAACAGTGAATTCAGATATTTTCTAAATGAATTCTTTGGAGGCAAGCGGCAACATCAAAGTATAGGTATTCAATAAACTAAAATTCATTTGCATTAGAAATTATTGTCTGAAAATTCAATTACCTTGCTCTTATATTATATAAGTCGAAAGGTGGATCCTCAATTTGGCCATCTATTGATCCACCGTAGCCGAGGAATCGTGTGCGTTGTATAGTCCAAGCCTCCATATCAAAATCTTTCGCGCATTCTTTGGCGAATTCCGAACAATTCTTACACACACCACAATCAAGATACAAGCTTTCGCCTTCAGCTAAGAGAAAACTTTCTGCCTCTGGTTTCCATGTGACAGAAGCCAAAAATGTTGTACAATTTATATTAGTAGGTGAACTTTCATGTATGCCTGTTAATACGAAATATTTTATTTGGATCGCTGCTACAAAAAACAGCACGACTTGATTTACATTATATAACATAATGCAAAATTGTGCCACTTTGGATATTTAAACTTAGTACAATTAAACAAATATTTTGCATCGAACCACTAATCATCTGTTGTATTTTCGTAAAAAGATTTTCATATGGTAAATCTACACATCAAGATGAAAATATATTCTAGGGTAGTTTCTAACAGAGTTTTTTATTAAAATAACACTGTAAATCCACGACAAGCATTTGTCTTCTTCCGTGGCTGCGATGTTTGTGTCCGTTATTTCATGCGGGAATAAATATTAACAAATCATCCAACATTTTAGAGAATTTTTCACACTGAATTCCATCTCTTGGATTTCATTGTGTTGATTATCTCGCTGTCGTTGGACTTCACTGGATCTTTCATTTGACATTTTCTCTGTTGGTCTTTTATTGACTTTATTCCATTTTTGTTGTATTTTGTGTAATGAACACCTATTTTTGGTACATCACAGAAATGGTGAGCCCGACAAGTGCAATGCTTGAATAATTTACAAGTTTCGCTTAAGACAAGGGCTGACAATGCGCAGAGTTCAGAGGAAAAATTATACTGGATAGCATTAGATCATATCTCGTATCCTGACTACCTCAGTGGACTTGAAAATACTTGAAATAATTATGTTTTAGGACTCTCCAAATGAATGGAATTGAGCATCGCACGCAGAACCATCAAATCGGCCATGTGCAAGACTAATCTATCGACATAATTTGTCGTAACTTTGTAAATGTTAAAGTTATCTGTTTCTAAATTCATCATGTTTCCGTATTAACAGAAGACAATTTTTGACGCACAAAATTTAAAACAATAACGCAATACCGAGTTATACAGCGAAAGTTTGAAATCAAAAGTTCGGCTGTGTCATACAGCAAAATCTGATTCATATATTGAAGTGAACGTTCATAAAGGAAAAGGAACATTTTGCAGGTTGGCAGATCGCACTTAACCGACGTCAGACTATTTCTAGAATGCCTTTATTTTGTATTTTATCGCTCATTATTCGTTCCTTGTTTTGACTTTCCACAACTGCTCACAACGAAATGTTCAGTGCTAACCGACGTCTCTATGTTTCACGAAACCTGGCTCAATGCTGAAATTTGCAATGATTTAGTTTCTGTTGAAGTTTTCGGCTCCTTTCTGGGGCAAGTGAGCACCACAGCGTGTCAGTGAGTGGAAGATCAGTATCTGAAATGATGTTTATTTTTGATCGCTTGCGACAACACAACGCAACACTACCTCCAACGCCAACTCCAAAATTCAGTCACAGCAATAAGATCGGGAGAATTGTCCACATATATATCAATCAGTTCCGCCTACTTATTGACTAAACATTGAGCATTTGTATAAACACATTGGATCCATACTGATTTATGTAGTGATGAATCATGTGGTATGTGATAAGGCGTTATACAATTTGATGCCGGATTCCTTTGAATAGTCAGTGCCTTGGATGATAAAGCATGTGAGCTTTTTATTGGTCGCCAACCGCTTGAATCAACACTAAGGTTTCGGTGTAAATTGTTCTGTCCGACTCTATGTGAGCCCGACGTACTACGTTTTTTGATGTATTGATTTCTCCCATTTGGATGGGAACGCTGCTATCCGCTACCTCCTGACGAGGAAGCATCAGTATCAGTATCAGTATCACAGGGCGATAGTCGACCAAGTCGAAACGAGTGCCCAGATTCTTTCGGAGGTGTGCTTGAAAACAACCGTCACTACCAGCATTGATTCGTAAGTAACACAGTCGTGTGAATCGGAGTGTTTGACTTATGGCATTGGATTCGGGTGGGCTAAGTGTAACATCCTTGGATAATGTTCGTTTATAATTTTTACATTCCGAACTTACTATTTTGGACCCATCGCTGGTTAAAAACGTAATTTTCAAGGGTTTTAGTTCATCACCTTTTTATTTTGGCTCAAAAGGAACTCAAAGTGCCCACAAACAAGGCAACAGAAATTTCAAGAGAACACGCAGTGTAGAGCCTCTGCTTGACGGCGGTTTCCTGAATTGATGTCCGAGAGGTAAGTTTCGGTCCACCAAGTAGAAAGATACTTCGTGATACCGTTTTTCCTTGACTTTTAAGCCACCCTTCCTTTCCCACAATGGTACAACGGAATATATGCGAAATTTTAAGTCGGGATCTGTTTTGAGTCTGTATGCTTTAGCAATACGTTCTCCATATCACCCTCGCATTTCAGTGTTATCTTGATCAAACGAGATTGAACAATATGAGCTAAAGTTGAGTGGCGAGTTAGACGAGTCAATGTGCCTGGGATTACATGTTCAATTTGCATTAGGGGACAAAGTCGAGACAATTTCTCGAGGTCATGTTTCTGTTTGTTATCAAACAGGATATCTTGGGACTCGCTAATGTTCGTATTTATCACTCTCATTACTAATTGGAGTTCTCATTGCGTATATCAATGTCAGAACTTTTAGAATTTATACCATTTCAGGCTTGACTTTGTGAGTCGGTTGCAGCAGTTTTAAAATGCCCAGCTGAGATCGACCGTAACAGCAATTGTAACCGACAATTCGGTCCGGGGAAAATCGAGTTCAACGTCAAAGATTTCAGTGACGATATAAACAATAATGTGTCTAACCAACGGTTGAGTGACGCGTCCAAGCCCACCAAAATATTGACAAGGCAATACGTGAGATGAGTACGGTACTATTGAAGCAAAATAATCATACAATAAAAATAGCAAACTTCAATTATTCCGCTCCGTACTGAATCCGAAAACAAGACTATTCAACAGCAACAATGACCACGAATGATTGCAACTTCAAATAGCGCGCAAACGGCCAAATAAAGATACAGAAATATAAGCTCAAGAACGAATAAATTCAAGTAGTTCGGTAAAACAAAAATGGTAAAAATATACAAAAATACCAGTAGATTTAAACAGTTAGTTGTCAATAAAATAAATTCAATGTACATCTTACACCGCCCCCCCGAAATCCGCGCCGGATTTCTCAAAGGCTGACAACGTACATGCTCTGGTATCCTACCCTATATCTTTACCCATCGCTGATTATATCATAATGGCTATCAGACGGTATTATCTAGGAACAAAGTGAGATAATGTCACAATGCACAAGACGTTCTCCATGCCTCACACATGTGACAAAATTCACCG
The DNA here is from genome assembly GCA_013407085.1 of Atriophallophorus winterbourni. Classification (NCBI taxonomy): domain Eukaryota; kingdom Metazoa; phylum Platyhelminthes; class Trematoda; order Plagiorchiida; family Microphallidae; genus Atriophallophorus; species Atriophallophorus winterbourni. The sequence continues at coordinate 14,842 of JACCGJ010023317.1, forward strand.
GCCTTTTCAGCCAGATTGGTTAGAAGCCAGACGTTTTCCATGCCTTACCACAACCAATCCAGCTGGCCTGGTCCCTTTACGTGACAAACCCAGTTCCGGTAACAGCATCCAGGTTCGATGGTATCGTTGCATCTCCATCCGTTATATTCGAATCTGCTTCTAGAAAGCAAAGTTGACGAATATCCCGCTTAATCACTACCCCTCTCGATTGCACACAAACTTGTCTTACTAACCCATCTTTCGACAAAACGCATTCGGTTACTCTACCCAAGGGCCAGGATCCACGAGGTGTTGCGTCGTTCACCACGAGAACTAAATCCCCAACCCTCAAGTTTCGGTGTTTTCGAAACCACTTTTGGCGGGTATGGAGTGTAGACAAATATTCATGTAGCCATCTACGCCAAAAAATATCAGCTAGATAAGAGGCTTGCTTCCATCCTCGCAGATAATTTTGAGCAACAGAAGTGGGTAGTCCCGCATTTCCTCGTAAAATTAATAGGTGGTTAGGTGTCAAAGCCACAGCTTTCCGCGGAATCCGATGAGGCCGGAACTAATGGACGATTGTTCAGTATACGTTCAGCCTCGACCATCAGAGTGTTTAGTACTTCATCTGATACAACTTGCTCCAATAACAATCCAAACAGTATCCTCCTAACAGACCTGATAACACGTTCCCAAACACCACCACGATGACTTGCATATGGAGGTTGGAAATGCCACCGTGTTCCTTGTGATGCAAGATGTTCGTTTATTTTATGTTCATCCCACTTTATCACGCATTCTCGAAGCTCTCTCTGAGCGCCAACGAAATTTGTTCCATTGTCACTGTAGATATCTGTAGGTATTCCACGTCGCCCAATAAACCGTATTAATACCATAATGAATGATTCTGTTGATAACGAATGAGCCAACTCTAAATGAACTGCTCTGGTTTGCAAGCAACTAAATAAGCAACCGTATCGTTTCTCTGTACTTCTTCCACGTTTCACACAGAACGGGCCGAAGTAGTCAATACCCACGTATTGGAACGGGTATGAACCAGGTTCTGTTCTGCTAATCGGCAACGGGGCCATCAACTGCTGGCATTTCTGGGCTGCATATCGGCGGCATAAAAAACACTGACCGATAATTCGCTTTATAGTAGCACTACCTTGAAGAATCCAAAAGCGTACTCGTATGGTCGATAATACGTGTGCAATGCCACTGTGTCCTTCGCAAATGTGGTAATGCCTGACAATTAGGTCAGTTACAACGTGCTTCTTCGGTAAGACGACTGGAAGTTTTTTGACATCGGGATGTGCCCCCATATTAAAGCGACCGTTTACGCAGATCAGTCCATCGGCGATAACTGGGTTTAACTTACGCAATTGAGCCCCACGTACTTTAGTACAGTTTCGTCCAGATAACAATAGGTTTGCGATCCCAGGAAAAGATTGAGCTTGAACGATCCGTAATATGTCTCGTTCTGCGCTGTATATCTCATCAGCAGTGAGTCTTTTCTTCTGAACAACACTTCTATTCACAATATATTGTTTGAACCTGATCAACCAGGCCACCGCTAACTTTAATCTCCGCCAAGACGAGTAATACTGCAAGATATCATCAAGACCGGAGTTTTCTTGCACGACATTAATTCTATTTGAATTCCTTTTCAGTTTGACATCAGCTGGGGCTTCGTATATATTCAATGGCCATTCGGATTTAGGTTGTGTCAGAAACCTTGGTCCTTCTAACCATCGACGTATTTCGGAGATATCGTTGCAACCACGAGAAACGAGATCGGCCGGATTGTCCTCCGAACGCACGTGCCGCCATTGACTTGGTGTTGAGTATTGATGTATCGCAGCCAGCCTGTTGGATACAAATGTACTGAACCTCGTGGAAGTGTTGTTGATATAATGGAGGACAATTGTCGAATCAGTCCAGAAACATGTTTCATCTAATTCCAAATGAAGTTCCTCCTTTACAACGGCAGTAAGTGAAACTGCCAGCTTAGCGGCCACTAATTCCAGACGCGGAATAGTAACGGGCTTGACTGGAGCAACGCGCGACTTCGAGTAGAGTAGACAACAATATGGAAGAGCCGACTCAGGACTAAATCGAATGTAAATCACGGCTCCATACCCAACTTCCGATGCATCACAGAATGCATGTAACTGAGGTCGCACTACGTGAGCACGTTCGCGCTTCATACATCGAGGTATTCTCAGTGACTGCAGTTTCCGAACGTTGGACACCCAGATCTCCCAAGCTCGCACGTCTGTCGAACATAGTTCAGCATCCCAATCCAATTTTTCGCGACAAAGTTTTTGTAATAACAACTTGGCCGGCAACAAGATTGGAGCGACCAACCCCAATGGATCAAACAAGGACGAAACCGCTGACAGCAACGAGCGTCTCGTAAGGGCAACATCCTTCGGCCAAAACAAAAACCGAAACTCATCAGCAATTGAATCCCATTCAAGACCCAATGTTCTATCAGGAGGGATGGGATTAAGATAAATTTGCCACCAGGATGAGCTAATTCTTGATCTGGGACATCTTTCAAAACACTCTTACAGTTCGACAACCATTTCCGCAACGTGAAACCGCATTTCTTAAGCGTCCGGCAAATTTCGTCGACAAAGATTATTGCATCACTCTCCCTTGATACAGAAATCAGCAAATCGTCAACATAAAAGTTATTTTGAATAGCTTCGGCAACCAGCGGGAAGGCGTTCTGATCGCAATGCACAAGCGTCTGCTTGAGTGCAAAATTCGCGACAAATGGCGATGAAACAGCTCCAAAAGGATGAACCGCCATCTGGTATTCAGTAGGAGTTTGAGATAAGTCACTGTTCGGCCACCACAAAAACCTCAGAGCACCTCGGTCATTAACAGGTACAGAAACTTGCATGAACATTTCTTCAATGTCGGCAGAGAGCGCGATCACCTCTTTACGGAATCGCAGAAGTATACCAACTAAGCTACGCAGTGTATCTGGACCTTGGTATAAACAATCATTGAGTGATACACCTCCGAACTTGGCGGCGCAATCATGTACAACCCTTATCTTACCAGGTTTCTTAGGGTTAATAACTGCGTGATGAGGAAGATACCATCGAGGTCGAAAGTTTGTCGATAATTGATGATCTGGAACATGAGTTGCATATCCGCAGATAAAATTGTGTTCCATCACACTTGCATACCTTTGAAGTAACTCAGGATCTCGCAGAAACCTAGAACGCAGACTCTGTAAACGCGACTTTGCTTGTTCACGGTTGCTGCAGAGTCTGTGGAAATCCTTTTTCCAAGGTAAACACACTTCAAAATGCCCATCTTTCAAACGACAAGATTTTTCGACAAGTTGAACGGCTTTTATTTCGTCCCTCGACAGTTGTTGATCACATGAGGCACTATCCTCGAATTCATTATTGTACATCAACTTCAATTGCTCAGCCACATCCGTGTCTTCCCGTTGCACACTGAACACAAACTTGTTGCGTGTCGGGTCTGAGATAACTGGTCCAAGAACCACCCAGCCAAGTGTTGTTTGATAAGCAAAGGGTTCGTTACGGCGACCTAATCTCTGCTCCATCACCCAGTGTGCATCCGGTACGTCTGCTCCAATAAGCAGGCCAATAGTTTTATCAGGAATGTCAGGCAAGTCAAGGTCTTTCAGATGTTCCCACGGCATGGCGTCTATAGCAGCTGAACAACTATTGTTTCTCGGTAACTCCGGTACACAGAATGCACGATTTATGAGTACGGCAGGCTCTTGGCAACCCAATGGCCCCAAAGACAATTCCGTCGTGCCTGAGTCTAGATGAGATACCGAATTTAGTGTTCGAACATGCAAAACTTCTTTCTCAGGTTGGATTCCCAACTTTATTAGAAGACTGCTTTTCACCAGGGACACATCAGAACCATTATCTAACATAGCGTATGTATCTACTGCGCCATGTGGTCCCAATATAGTAACAGGAAATGTGCCTAGACGAACACGTTCGTAACTAGTATTCAGACTGTTACATTTCAGAGAATTTTCAGTTTCTTCCTTCTGGCATATATGAAGGAGGTGACTGTGTCTTCCGTTACAGCCAGAAACAGAACACAGGCCTTTCTTTCGACAATCCGTAGCACGATGACCTCTGAAAAGACACAAGAAACAAGCCTGATGTTTCTTGACAGCGTTCCACCGATCGGTCACATCGTAAGATCTGAACTTGTCACACTTCTCCAAATGGTGTTCACCACCACAAACATAGCAATTAACGGCTATCTTCGATTGAAACTGGTCCATTTGATTCACCGTATTATGAATACGCGCAAATTCTTTTCCTGTCTTGTCAGTCACCTTCACATTTGCTTTCGTTGCGATTTGACCGAAACGACTACGACTTATTCGCGCTTCGTCTGCAATGAAACTTTGCAAATCGTGGAACTTTGGCTGGCGATTGTCTCGGTAATCACATCAACTAACCTCGCCCACCGATCCTGCAATTCGTGTGGCAGCTTAAAGACGACTAATTCAAGTGTCGTCAACGAATCTAGGTCCGCATCGCAATTCATTTGAGATAGAGCAGTCTCACAGTTCTGCATCTCTATCGAGATTTGTGTCAGCGAAACCCCGTTTGACTTTACTTTTTCCATGGATGAAATTAACCGGTCAATCATTGACCGCGCGATAACGTGAGTCTGTCCGTAGAGATCAGTTAATATCTCTCGCGCCCTTTTGTAGGCAGTTTCGGGCGACAACATACTACATCCATCGATAGCATCTCGCGCTTGACCCTTACAATAGTGCAGCAAATACAGCATACGTTGGCCGTCGTCAAAAACATTACTTTCAATATAGTTTTCAAACTGACGTATAAATTTCCAATACTGGCATGGATTGCCATCAAAATACTGCAATTCTACTCGTGGCATCACCGGTGTTACACGGTCAAGGAAATGACTTGACCCTTTGCGTGCTTCTTGGAGTTTAACTGAGCTGAGATATTCCTTGACGGTCTTCTCAGCCTTACCGTCTCCAGCAACCTGGCCAGAATCTCCATCCTCAGACAGTTCCAATTTAAGTCGTGCAAGTCGAGTAGCATTCGCAGCGTTCAACAGTCCTAACTCAAGCTCCTGACGCTTCTGTTCTTCCTCTATTTGTGCTAACACAAACTGCGCCCTAAGATTACCAGAGTTAGAACTACCTACCGAACCAGAGCATGACATGTTATCAACCAATGAAAGATTACCGACTTGCCCGTCCAAAGGATCCTTTTGGTCGTGTTCAGTCGTTTTCTTCGACGATTTCTTCGTTTTCCTCATTTGCTCGAACGAAGCCAATTGAGTACTGTAACCGACAATTCGGTCCGGGGAAAATCGAGTTCAACGTCAAAGATTTCAGTCACGATATAAACACCAATGTGTCTATCCAACGGTTGAGTGACGCGTCCAAGCCCACCAAAATATTTACAAGACAATACGTGAGATGAGTATGGTACTATTGAAGCAAAATAATAATACAATAAAAATAGCAAACCTCAATTATTCCGCTTCGTACTGATTCCAAAAACAAGACTATTCAACAGCAACAATGACCACGAATGATTGCAACTTCAAATAGTGCGCAAACGGCCAAATAAAGATCCAGAAATATAAGCTCAAGAACGAATAAATTCAAGTAGTTCGGTAAAACAAAAATGGTAAAAATATACAAAATTACCAGTAGATTTAAACAGTTAGTTGTCAATGAAATAAATTCAATGTACATCTTACAGCATTTCTTTGTTACAATTTTCTACGATCGCGGGCGTTTTAGTTGATTCCAAAACGGGATTAACCCTGTTTTTTCTTCGTTCGTCACACCAAGAGCCTTAATTTAAGTTTTCTCCAGTGATGGTTCCGAAATCGTTGTATTGATAATCTGGTCTGCATCAGTGATCTTTTGCGTACTCACATAATTTGCCAATATTTTCTTCAATCGTTGAAGGCTCAACTCGAAACTGGCCGTTCTATTTTGGATTCCAAAGTATCAGTATGGTGCATGGATTTAGCTCTGCAACAAAAGGCGTCTGGTTTTAGCGCTTCGTTTCTCAAAGCCATCTCTTCGAAGTGCTCCATGTACATATTTGCTAGCACTGGGGAAATAGGTGAGCCCATTGCTAAACCACCGTTTTGCTTGTATAGCTCTCCATTAAATAAGAAGTGGTTCATGTTTAGTCAAATTGCAACACCGTTGATTTTTTGTACACTCGCGTTGGTACGATACTTTAAGGCCATATATATATATAT
>JACCGJ010023318.1:0-11370 GCA_013407085.1 Atriophallophorus winterbourni
ACCACTAGGTGAAAATAAAAGTGCTGTCGTTTTTATACAACTGATACATCTATTATCCACGCCACCGCGCGGAGAAAAAAGCAACACGCCATCAACAATCGATTTCTGGCGATCGGATATTGCCAGACGATTCAATAGTTGTCAGACAGATCTAGTGAAAAATGGCATGTATTTTTGAAATGTTCCCATCAGAAAAGCCATATGCACTGCAGTGCAAAAATGCGGAGCAAAACTAGAAGTAATGGCATTCCGTAATCAAGATTGGTACGTATACTTCTTTTTATGATGGGTACCCTATGCTCGTTTGCTAGTTTCCTTTACCATATCTGTCTAGGCCTGGGCAACCTGACAGTATCTTAGCCCACGTGCAATCTTTAACTGTGGCACTTTGGATAAGGCTTGTGATTTCATTCATACATACTCGTTTGTGGAATAAGAGCAAGACCAAGATTAATATCATTAAAAAGTGACTAACAAATATCTTATACCAACACAAATCTGTTGTACAAAAAATAGAAAAGTGTAAAGCAGTATCATTCTCTCAAGAGGATTACCGTATATACCCGCGTATAGGACGCACTTTTCTTCTTTATGAGTTGCCCTAAAAACCCAGGTGCGTCTTATCCATGGATACTTTTATTATAAAAATTAAGCATTTATCATAATATCAAAAATTTATTTTATAAACCGGTACAATATTTATCAATATTTATCCTCGTCGTCACTGTCTTCATTCAACAAAGCAGCCCACTCCTGTTGTGTTATGCAATCATCATGATAGTCCAGCTCTTCCTCCCTTTCGTCGTCACCATCGTTGTCTGGGTCGTCCATCCAGAGAATATCGTCTTCCGTGCCGTCTAACATGTTGCTGATAGAACATTTCTTGAATCCCTTCACCACGGTCTTGATTGGCAATTCTTTCCAGGTATCTACTATCCATTGGCAGATCGTAGGCATGTCAACTTTTTTCATGTTGCCGCACTTGGTGAAAGTATGCTCACCATTAATCATCCATTCGGCCCATTTCTGCTTTAATGCTGCTTTGAATGGCTTATTCACGACGACATCCATCGGTTGCAGAATACTGGTCATGCCGCCGGGGATGACGACGAGGTCTGTATTGTGCCACTTCAATTTTGATTTAACATTGTTAGTTGTATGGCATCGGAAGGCGTCTAACACAAGCATCGATCGCTGTTTCTCCAGACCACCTTTGCGTTTCATCCATACTGTTTTCAGCCAATCGTCCATTAAGCTGTCATTGAACCATCCGTGTTCTTGCACCCTGACTATCACACCACTCGGGAACTTGTCTTTAGGCATGGTTTTCCTCTTGAAGACGACGTACGGTGGTAACTTCGTGCCATCAGCCATACACCCAAGCATCACGGTGAACCGGTTCTTTTCATTTCAGTCGATCGCATAGTGACAGACCTTGCACCTTTAATGCTTATTGTGGTCTCGGATGGCAGGTCGAACGTCAGCGGAGTCTGATCGGCGTTTCCAATCTGGCTCATGTCGTAGTCGTATTTCTGACGCATCTTGATGACATAACTTTGAAATTTCCTTAATAAATCCTCGTGGTCGCTGGGTAGTCGCTGACTAATGGTAGTTCTTCGTCTTATTGATAGGTTATTTCTTCCAAAAAATCTCCTGCACCAGTTCATCGAGGCCTTAAAATCTGCAATGCTCTGCTCTTTCGCCAATCTTAGTGCCTGTAAACGAACGGTAATGGTGCTGACCCCCAGACTGTCTCGACGTGTATCTTGAATCCATTTAATGAGCGCCTTTTCCAGGTTAGGGTGGTGAGCCTTCGAGCCTCTGTTCGCCCTCTTCACCTTTCGCATTTCTTTAATGTTACTTTCGGCTTTTCTCCATTTTCTGATCATGCATTCAGTCGGACCAAATTGCCGCTCAGTTGCCCGGTTCCCGTGTACTTTCGCGTACTTGATCACTTCCATTTTAAAGTTTGAAGTATAGCTCTGTCGTTTTGTCTTCGTCATGTTGAAGGGTAATAATGAACTGTATCTTCAAAATCATGAAAATGTAATATCAACCAATCATGGAGTAGTATTTGACTCTTGTTGGAGCAGAAACTTTTCCTTAAAAATGTCATCCAATCATTCGACATGACGACCAAGAATGAGAAGTGCACTTTCCACGATAGTCTACATAGTCTAGACAGACATCTGCTGACTGACAGGATGAATGAGTCAGCAATCAGCACACACGATGATCATAGCGATTGTATGGAGGTCACCGTGATTGACTTAAGTTCACCGTTTCTATAAAAATTAATGGAAATTAAGGACTAAAATTAGGATGCGTCCTATACATAGGTACACAGTTTTTCCATCGTTTTTAGGGTCAAATATCCACTGCGTCTTATACATGGTATCGTCCTATACGCGGGTATTTACGGTAATCAAAACATCCAGTGACAAAGAACAAGAAGCACAAGAAGCAATGCCGTCGCGCCGCATTTTAATAATTCCATAACGTTTGAACATACCCAACACGCCAAATACTTTGCATCAAAAATTACAGTCTGACTGTACGTCACTTTGCCTGGATCAGGCTTGTGCTTTCACATCGCATCATGCGTCAGAACGTTTCCGTTCAGCCAAATTCCATTATCACTCTAGCGACGATATTTGCAGAATAAGTAGCAATTTTTTTCCGACGTTCGTTGGACACTTCAGAGATTCCACAACAGTGGAAGAGTTTTACTATCACAATATTCAAATCCGGTGATTGCACATTACCAATCAATCAACACCCCATCACCTTTCTCCCACCAAACGCCAAGATTATTAAAACATAGCGTCAATGATACCATCACGAATCTTCTCGATACGAACAAATTCATGACACACAAAACATGTTCAACAGGCCCAGTTAATGCGCTTCGAACCTCACACTAGCACAAGACGACTGGACCAATAGAGCTACTCTGACAAAGATGTTGTTTACCGCGGTTTTTTGAAAGCACTTAACCATGCTGAAAACAATATATTTATCCACAAGTTCAGGGTTTGCGGAATTAGTGCCCTCTGTTGCCTTGGTTTGAACAATTCATGTGCGCGTCAGTAATTCCTATTCAGATAGCTTTCCAACAACACGCGGGGTCCTACAACGATTAGTGTTTAGCTCTCGCTTTTTTTCTAATTTCGAATAGTAATATTGACGCCTCCTTTCTTCTATTTGCTAATGATTTCAAGATACAGTAAACTCAGCCCTTACCAGAGGACCACGATAAATAGCAGTTTGAACTCGATTGACTATATCACTGATCAATTTTGAACCGTCTAGCATGCAACGTGTCTAAATGTCACATACTACCCACACTATTCAGAAAACTGGAAAACAAATTTAGATATCTACCCAGACGTCTGTACTGAGCAGAGAAAAGGATCAGCGTGAAGTAGGGAATAATATGTTAACCTTTTGATCTGCATTATCGGTTGCCGGCCAGCTAGAAAAACGTCATACTTCGAAGAAGGGGCCCAAACCTTAACACCAAATACAGCGTGAGTACGAATGTACGTAAACACACTCGGTCGTACAATACTAGTAAACAAAAATCAAGAGGCACGGTTGAGGAGGCCAAGACTGAGCTTATCTAGGTATGTTATGCGAGCTATCCAGATTAAAATACTAACTTTCCGGACTACCGAAATTGTACGTTTTTCGCGGCATAATATTTGCCGCGATATGGTTTGAGGTTTTATAAGATAGCACCTGAATTTGAGCCATTATTATTTGATCTATTCGCTGCTGCATCAAGACAAGCTTGAACAAAGACACTCGATTGACATCATTTTCAACGGTAATCAGCCGTTGTTATACAAATATACCAGCCATGATCAAAAACGTTCATCCTGATTCCATAATTTCAGGCAAATTATAGCCTAAAGGCGAGGACAGTGAAAGATGTGGCAACGTCATGACAGCGCATTACAAGCCGATTTTCAGGAATTCGCCCTAGACCTTGTCTGTTTCTCTTCTTTTATTTTATTGAATATATTTTGATGCGCAGATAAACTCTGCTCAGTTTATGGACTAAATCACACCAAATGCGCTATAAGCAATCGCTGATTATCTTTATGAACTATTCGATTAGTATTCTACCATATGCTGGACAAATTTGAAGTATCCAAGCGGCGATTGTAGGTAAGTAATCAACGCCGCAAGGTTTAGGGAAACCCAGTAAATCACCGGTCATATTCCGTCACGGCGAAGCTGAAACACTGGACAAGATTTCTTAAACTGGGGTTCTCCTGGACTATGTTTCTTATATAAAGAGATGCGGCTTACAAGGGCTTGACCCCCTGCCGTCTATCAAGAAGAAGAAGAAGAAATACTTTATGTGCCTTCATGTAATTCGTAATATTGGCAGTCTGCAGAGAAATGGCGTAGCATATGCTTTGTCGTTCTCTGACAGATGGTGGAACTACACTGATCGCAGCACCGGTGTCAATGAGGAAACGGAGAGAGGTTGATGGATCGTAAATAAATAGTAGACGACTTTGGGAAGGATTGCCAACTGCAGCCGTCGTCTTTACTGAGTGGCTTGCAAGTTTCCCGATGGAGATTTTGATGACACGTAAGCACAAGGCTTGGTGCACTTACGAGCTGCATCACCGTAACGTTTGTGATACCAGCAGGTTTCTGAATCGTTTTGGGGACGCTGGGATGATGAGTGACGGGATCTTGACTGTGAGCGATTGTGGAACGTTCTATGCGGTTTAGAATGTTGCTGTCGGGAGAGTGGAATTAACTGCTGTATTAGGACTTCGTGTTTATCTATTCGCTCTCCCATTAGTGCGTTAGTGTCATGAGACTGTCTGGAAATCGGGGCAACAGTTATAGGTGAATCGGCTAAAATCTTGTCTGCTGTATCTGCGAGTTCTTCTAAGGGGACGGAAGAATTAAGTGCAGCTAGAATTTGCCGTACGTTCGATGGTATGTTTTTTAACCAGAGTTGACGAAAAATCGCCTCATCCATCTTCCGTTCACCAAGAAGGTGGCGCATGTGTTGAAGAAGCTGTGAAGGCTTTCTGTCGCCGAGTTCAATTTGAGAGAAAAGTTTATCAAATTTTCGTTGCTCAGAGACTCCAGTTCTGGAAATTATAGCTAACTTAAGAGTGTCATACGGGGAGTCTTCTGGAACTGTATGAATCAATTCACTCACTTCCTCAGCAATATCGATTGGTAGTGATTGAACAATGTGAGAATACATAGCAAGCTGAGACTTAACGTTACGGGTTCGAAAAATGGCTTCGACTTGACCAAACCATAGAATAGGATTCGAAATGCTAAAACTTTGTAAATTAACAATAGAAGAGACAAAAGCGACTTCGGAATCACAAATTATGTATAAAAATCATAATTGGAGAATGAGAAAAGTTACGCGAAAGCAGATGAAATATATATATATATATTACAAAATCATTTAAAAATGAAAAAGTGCGAACTGTTTATTCGCAGATGAAAAACTGAGAATAAACAGTTCGTAGTTCGAAGAAGTTCATCAATTTGTAGACGTCGATTTTTGTAAGCTCATACCGCTACAAATTGGTGAGCCTAACGTCTACAAATCGATGAACTTCTTCTAACTACGAACTGTTTATCCTCAGTTTTTCATCTGCTTTCGCATAACTTTTCTCATTCTCCAATTTTGATTTTTATACATAATGTCTGATTCCGAAGTCGCTTTTGTCTCTTCTATTGTTAATTTACAAAGTTTTAGCATTTCAAATCCTATTCTATGGTTTGGTCAAGTCGAAGCCATTTTTCGAACCCGTAACGTTAAGTCTCAGCTTGCTATGTATTCTCACATTGTTCAATCACTAGCAATCGATATTGCTGAGGAAGTGAGTGAATTGATTCATACAGCTCCAGAAGACTCCCCGTATGACACTCTTAAGTTTGCTATAATTTCCAGAACTGGAGTCTCTGAGCAACGAAAACTTGATAAACTTTTCTCTCAAATTGAACTCGGCAACAGAAAGCCTTCACAGCTTCTTCGACACATGCGCCAACTTCTTGGTGACCGAAAGATGGATGAGGCGATTTTTCGTCAACTCTGGTTAAAAAACATACCATCGAACGTACGGCAAATTCTAGCTGCACTTAATTCTTCCGTCCCCTTAGAAGAACTCGCAGATGCAGCAGACAAGATTTTAGCCGATTCACCTATAACTGTTGCCCCGATTTCCAGACAGTCTCGTGACACTAACGCACTAATGGGAGAGCGAATAGATAAACTCGAAGTCCTAATACAGCAGTTAATTCCACTCTCCCGACAGCAACATTCTAAACCGCATAGAACGTTCCACAATCGCTCACAGTCAAGATCCCGTCACTCATCATCCCAGCGTCCCCAAAACGATCCAGAAACCTGCTGGTATCACAAACGTTACGGTGATGCAGCTCGTAAGTGCACCAAGCCTTGTGCTTACGTGTCATCAAAATCTCCATCGGGAAACTTGCAAGCCACTCAGTAAAGACGACGGCTGCAGTTGGCAATTCTTCCCAAAGTCGTCTACTATTTATTTACGATCCATCAACCTCTCTCCGTTTCCTCATTGACACCGGTGCTGCGATCAGTGTAGTTCCACCATCTGTCAGAGAACGACAAAGCATATGCTACGCCATTTCTCTGCAGGCTGCCAATGGAAGCGCCATTCAAACATACGGTCGTAAATGCCTTACACTCGACTTGGGCCTTCGACGCCAGTTTCCGTGGATTTTTTTATTGCTGACACCCAGTATCCCATTATTGGAGCTGATTTTTTGTCATCCTTCGGCCTCACGGTCAATCTAAAAGACAGAAAACTACTAGACAGCATCACAACCCTATCAGTCTCCTGCAACTCATCATCCATTCATTCAGTTGGCATACACCTTTCTCCTCCAACTGACTCTGGTTGTTTTAATAACATCCTCGATAAATTTCCTCAATTGACACACCCATCGTCCGACTCCGTAACTTCAAACACGATGTGGTTCATTCGATTGATACAACAGGTCTGCCCGTTTCTGCACGTCCACGCCGTTTAGCTCCCGACAAACTGAAAGCAGCAAAGGCCGAATTTGAACACATGCTTCAGCTTGGCACAATTCGTCCGTCCAACAGCTGCTGGTCATCACCTCTCCATCTTGTTCCAAAGAAATCTACAGGTGATTGGAGACCATGCGGTGACTATCGTGCACTGAACGCCCATACCGTCCCAGACCGTTACCCTATCCCACACATCCATGATTTTTCTTCTAATCTTTACGGGGAAACAATTTTTTTCTAAAATCGACCTTGTGCGTGCATATCATCACATCCCCATTGCTGAATGCGATATCAAGAAGACTGCCATCACTACTCCTTTTGGTCTCTTCGAATTCGTTAGCATGCCATTTGGCTTACGTAATGCAGCACAGACATTCCAGCGTTTCATGGATCATGTCGTCAGAGGTCTCGATTTTGTTTTTGTCTACATAGATGATGTTTTAATTGCTAGTTCCTCGCCAGAAGAACACAAACGTCATCTATCTCTTGTTTTTGAACGTTTTTCTGATTTTGGACTCAACATCAACCCTTCAAAATGTCTCTTTGGTGTAAATTCTCTTGAGTTTCTCGGACATCACATTGATGCTCACTCAATCACCCCCTTAGCATCTAAAGTGGCTGCAATAAAGGATTTTCCTATCCCCACTTCCATTAAACAGTTGCAACGTTTTCTCGGTATGATAAACTATTACCGTCGTTTTTTGCCTCATTGCTCAAACGTGCTTCATCCGCTGACCAACTTGTTACGTGGATCAAAGAAAGGATTATCTTCCGACTCGGAAGCACTTACTGCATTCGAATCAGCAAAAGAAGCTGTTGGCAATGCAACTGCCCTTATTCATTTGAATACTGATCCCACTACCCGTCTCATTTTAACTACAGACGCCTCTAATTTTGCAGCTGGAGCAGTTCTTCAGCAACTCATAGATAATGACTTGCAACCATTATCATTTTTTTCTCAAAAATTTTCACCGACACAATCGAACAACAGCGCATTCGGCCGAGAACTTCTTGCTATATACCTCGCCATCCGACATTTCCGACATCTGTTAGAGGGTCATACATTCACCGTGCTAACGGATCACAAACCTCTGGTATATGCAATCCGATCTCGCCATGACAGACATTCTCCTCGTGAAATCCGACAACTTGATTTCATCTCACAGTTTACGACAGACATTCGCCACATTTCCGGTACTTCAAATGTTGTCGCAGATTGTCTATCTCGCCCAGGAGTAGATGCCATTAATCCGGCCAATGTTAGCCTAGAAGCCATTGCTGTAGAGCAACGTCGTGAAGATTTTTCGTCTGAAGCTGATTCTTTCCAGTCTATCAAACTGACACCCATGCCTTTGCCCTTCTCAGAAGAAACTATTTTGTGTGACACTTCCAATCATGTCATACGTCCATTTATCCCCTTTTCTCTTAGCAGAGCCATTTTTGATCATTTGCACTCGATTTCTCACCCTGGAATTCGTGCAACTACTGCGTTGATTGCGTCTCGTTTTGTTTGGCCTGGCATGAATCAGGATATTCGCCAGTGGGCAAGATCCTGCATTCAATGCCAACGTAATAAAGTTCATAGACATACAACTACTAGTCCCGGACATTTTCCCAACCCCGAAGCTCGTTTTTCGCATGTTCACCTAGACTTAGTTGGTCCTCTTCCCTCTTCAAACAACTTCACCTACATTTTGACTGCTGTTGACCGGTATACCCGATGGCCCATCGCCGTTCCTATTTCTGATATTTCTTCAGAGTCTGTTGCTCGTGCTTTCATTCAGCATTGGGTAGCAAACTTCGGTGCACCTGCTATCGTTACCACTGATCGTGGAGCTCAATTTCAATCTTCTCTATTTCGTGATCTCTCAGCATTCCTTGGTTGCCAACATATTCGCACTACGGCATATCACCCATCTGCTAACGGTTTAGTTGAACGATTCCATCGAAAATTGAAAGCCGCTTTAGCCTGCCAAGTTGACCCGGGCAAGTGGGCCGAAAACCTTCCACTTGTCCTTCTTGGATTACGTACATGTATTAAAGAATATTTAAAATGTTCTCCCGCACAATTGGTCTACGGTTCATCCTTATCATTGCCTGGTGATTTTGTCAGTCCTTTTAAACATTTTCCACCAGTTTCTGACCTCATTTCCCGGTTACGCAATTTTGTTTCTCGTTTACGATACCAACCTCCTCGTACTTCCACGCCTTCAATCTATCAACACCCAGACTTAGATACGTGCGATTTCGTCTTTGTGCGTCGTGATACCATAAGCAAATCATTGCAACCACGTTATCATGGTCCACATCAAGTCATCTCACGCCAAGACAAACATTTCGTGTTAGACATCAACGGTCGCCGTGATACCGTCTCAGTTGATCGATTGAAGCCTTACTTTGTTGAACAATCTTCCCGCGTTTTGCCCCAGCCAACAACCTCCGCATCACACTCCGACAGCTTTCAACTGAATTCAAAGCCCGTTCCCACACCCGATGCTACATTACCAGTTGAGCCTGTTCCCACGGTTGCGAGTCGCAGTGGTAGGCGCGTCAGGTTCCCACAGCATCTGAACGACTATGAGTGTGAGTGATATTTCGAGCCTATTGTACGCTCTGGGAGGGGAGTATTGTTGTATTTCACACATTTTGCTATTTGCAATTGTTAATTATTGTGACCTTGAAAAAATATACGTTTTGAATCCAACCAGCGCGGTTCGTTCTCTCTCGCTGTCTGAGCCGATTGTGTGAGAACTTGTTTGCAACTGTCTGGACTGACTGCAGTGAATGTTTGGACTGTGAGAATTATTAACGCTCACGGATATAACTCCATTTTAGCGAGCTTGCTACTTTATTCGTTACCTGAACTGAACTTCCATCTTAACGGATTTAATCAAGTCAATTCCTGCATTACTGTTCGTACTCGGAATCTTCGACATCGTGGAGAATCAGTATCCTTCCCATCACAATTTCCTTGCTCAACTCACTTCAGCCTCCGGTGAGTTATTTTGAATTTTCTATCTGTATATCTTCATACAACATTGTAGCTATTAATTTTGTAATCTCTGATAGAATTTTGTAAGCCCATACCGCTACACGTCTACCCCATTATTTATATTTTTACGCTGAAAAACAATAATAGACGGTTTTGAATGATTACAATTTGTTTGGGCCTGCCTTTTTCTCAATCGTGTTCGTGGAGTTATACGTATCGTGTGTGAGAGAGCGTGATGGGCCTCTAGTAAATTTATTATTACATTTGCCTAATTTTAATTTTTCCAGTTGTCTGTTGAACGTAACCCACTTCACCTATCTAATTGTCAATCCTTCAATTTGCTAATGTTGTCCCCAATTGTCATGTGGACACTTTTTTGTTGATTAACTTCCATTTCGATCTGTTCGCTCGAACTTGCTAAAAACATTATTCACTTAAATCTTTCAATGTTGGAGAAGCGGTATCTGTGTGGAGATGCATTATTTTGAGCTATGATGCTTTCGATTACTAGTATGAGCATGTTGCTTAAATACGGTACCGTGGTGTAATTGCTTCCATTGTTTCTATTTTTCTCATGCTACTTGCAGTTCATACCCGACCGGTAACTGATATACTTGTGATAATGTCTGGAAAAAATTAACATTTTCTTATCACTATATTTTCTATATGATGCATTCTAAGACATCTATCTCTCATCTTATTAAAATTTGTAAAAATCATCAAACAAGGAATTTTACGTAAGGTTCGAAAGTGACGCAACTTTTTTCTTAAATAAATTAAGAAACTTAGAATCTCGAGTGTCAAGTATACGTAACGAGATGACAAATTCTCACACATTCTATGATTCACTTAAACCGTTTTCATATTTTATGACAACTAATTCCGTTGTTGATCATGATATTCTGATACAAGCCAATAAAATTTTAGAAACTGTATGCACTGAAATCAGTCAAAGAAAATCTCGTTCTAATAATATCAGTCTTTTCAATGTATCCTATTATTATCCTTTAACCCTTTAGCGACCAAAAGGACCATACGGTCCTCTTTTGGATAACTGTTCTAATAATTAAACAGTGAACAATATTCGGTTGCTGCGAGGTTTAAACGAGTCCAGACATGTCGAAGCATCGTTCTTAGACTGTCTGGCTCTCAGTGTGCGTCATTCCATCAGTATGCAGAAGGTCTTTTCGAGCTATAAATGACTTGAAAAGATTTATTCTAAGATCAAATGGCATTTCAGTAAGTTTTCCTGATTTTGACTTTTCACGCAAAAACAGCACAAAAATGCGAACCACAATTCTTGTAAAACATT
>JACCGJ010023321.1:0-10019 GCA_013407085.1 Atriophallophorus winterbourni
TCATATAGTAAGTTGTGATGCGATTTAATCGACGATTAACGTGTGGTTCATTGAAATATCAAAATCATCGGCATGAGACTGTCCTCTTGAAAATTCACTTACACTCATGAACATCGAGATTGATATCACAGAAATTATAAGAAATATAATAATTAATAATAATAAATAATAATAATGACATGAATTTACTCTAAATCTCAAGTTAGCAAATATACACGGTGAGTATATAATCCATTTCACTAAAAACTAAAGTTTTGTTTTTCCAGCGCGATTAGTGAACTTTTGATCTCCGAGTATTTATCGGCTAAAACGTAGCTGGATCAATAAATTTGCGCAACAGTTTTCTTGAAAACAGACCAACTAGAAGCCACGTTTGACCCGAAAAGTGTCGGTTCTCCGTATTTCTCACCGATAATCTGGTCACGTTTGATGAACATGTTCAATCAAATTTTTATCAACTCTTGGTCGATAATTTTACTCACATATCGTGTGATTCGGAGATAAATATAGAAGAAGATGAAGAATAAAAAGAAGAAGAAGAAGAAGAAGAAGAAGAAATTGACTTTATTCGTACACACGAATTTTCAGCTGTTACAATAATTTCACCACAAATTTGAAAAATGATGAACATGTCCCGGCATCGATTTTTCTTGTACGTCTTAATTGATTGACATACGATCCAGTTTACTAGCGAAAGTGTTTGGGTCAAACGTTTCACTGCAATTACCGGTATCTCGTACTTCGTTCTAAAGTGCACGTCCAAATTTGACCTCAGTTGATCCGAAAATATTTGATGCATTTTACCCTTTGAGAAATTAATTGCATGCACGGCCGATTTGAAGTCCCCGCAAAAAAATATATAGTGGTAAAGCGTACACTCTTTGCGCTGCTTATTTGAAAGAATTATGACGAGGAGTTTGAAGCAACCTTGACAAGGACAACCACAAAAGGATGTAGTTGATTTTTAGTCGACATTGCCTAGGAAGCATTAGAATCCGGTTAAAATCGAAACACAAAATACGATTTTCAAAAACAGTGCATCATGATTTTTTCTCTCTGTTTCTCTGAGTAACCTAAAACATGATTTTATTAACATGTGAGTTTCTTTCAAACTTTACAAACCAAAGGAAACTGGATGTAGATGCCGTGCAAAATGTAGTACTAGCAGTAACTCGAATATTAGAAGCAGAATATGCTATATACCATGTAACATTGTCCTTATCTGTTTAACTTTCAACAGTTGCTTCAATTTACAACTTTGTTTACAATTGTTTTCGGGATAACGTAAATTCACGTTACTTGGTGTGTGAGTACTTTTAACAACATGGAATGGAGATAGACGTTCCAAAATGACGCATGTTTATTATAGGAACCAGATGCTTGCATATAATTGAATCTCTAACATTTATTAGATGCCACTTTACATTGTGCATCCAAGTTGTGAGAATAAAAGGCAGTAAGTTTTGCCTACGTCTCGTATCACTGTTCACAGTGTTCAAGTCTCATTGTACGCATTGGTGGTACACAAATCGCACTATGATCTAAGTAACGTTAAAATGTGCAGTAGCTTAGGGATCAAAGCGCCAACGAATATTTTTGAATTGAAGGGCTTACGTTAAGATGAATTTTTCGATCAACTTTTTATCTGATTAACGCTGACAAACAAAACAACCCGGGATTTTATACTGTTGCCAGCAAATGGTTATAAGGATAGTAATAATAAATGTTAAGTAATATGGAAAGAAGAAAGTTAGGAATTACTATGGAAAACGATAGTTTTAGAAACTGATTTCCGGTGTTGCTTGTGACGCATCCAACGATCCATAAATATCAGTTTTTTATTGAAGTGTCACATTTGAAGTTTGCACGACAAACAAAAGGTGCACCATAATACATTACTACTTTTCTTTGTTTGCTGAAGAACGTGAGGTTATGTTCAACACTTAAGTTTTAGTTACATGGTGTGATGTCTTTCCTATATCAGACAATGGAAAGTACGGTAGGCTCCTCCAGTAAACTTCCCAAATATGTTCGACAGACTTTCTACGAGTGTGATCAGCAATGAGACCTGACCAAATTCTCAATAATGTCTGAGGTCCAGAACAGTCGGTGTTCACTAATTTGTCACCATTCAAGCTATTGATCCAGAATTACGAAGCATGGTATTCATTTGCTTCAAAAATTTATCAAAAGAATAGCAAATAATAATGCGTTTATCAAAAATAAGCAACTGGAATTTATATCGCGTTACGGTGCTCGTAAATCCCCCAAACGTTTTGCTAATCATCATGAGAAAAACAAACGTGATGATAACGCTCGAAATTCTAGCTACATCTGTATATTGTTTGAACTCAACATTCTTGAAATGAAATAAATATTCATCGACAGTTAAAAGCTTGCGCGTGAAAAACGAGGCCAAAATTTCGAGTTTGCGAGGAGGGGTATCTGAATTTACACAGCTGGATGATATAGAATTCATGATCTGTATGTAGTACAGGTTGTATAAAACAAAGTAAACCACGGTCAATTACTGCAGGTTTTCGGTAACTTCAATGCTCAACTGAATGTAATGATTGTGCAATATTAATTTTTAAACTCAGATTACTTGTTCATATCAGTAGTTAGAATATCTGATAACCGTCGTTCGATTTAATTTTCTACCGCTTGAACATTAATCGCTGGGCGGTACTTGGAACAATACCTGCGGGTGGCGATATAGAATGCGCTTCGAGTATTGCAGTATTGAGGGCGTATTTCGTGCCCTTTATTTATCATAACGCTTATTTCTCTGCGTTCATTAGCATAAAAACGCCAACATACTCCGTGTTGAAGAATGATATGCTTGTCGAATAAAACTCAATTGCTGTAGGCGACCTAAACATAAAACCGATACGCTTCAAGTGAGATTCCAATCGATAGAACGGTTCATACTCTGAAATATCCTACAGATTTTCCCTAATTCTTGTTGAATGCTTTTGCGAATTACTTAATTTGTACGTGCTATTCTAACGGTGCCAAAATTTTTTTCATTGTCGCGGTCAATCTAGACCATCTACGAAATAAATCATGCCACTGTATACATAGCAATCTCACAACCACAAATAAATACGGAGCTTGTCGATACCGCTGGAAACTCCGATCTCATTTGTCAGGCAATTTTATGTCAACCGTTTAACTCTCAATCCACTATTCACATCTTTTCATCTGATAGATGCATGAATATTATTAAAATAATTATAATTATCAGATATTATGAATTCTTTCGTACTGTTGTTTTGGGAATAGTTAATATGCAACGAAAACAATATCATCATTTTAAGGCTATTTTTCTCCATGTAATCAAATAAACAAAATCCATCCATTTAAAACTGACCGTCATTTCACTTACTACAGAGATAGAACTTTGAATATGATGTGTGGGCTATGTGCTGGAACATGAAACTCAAAAAAGATGAAACTGGATAATTGAGAGCGAATTTGTGAATAGTATTTCTTAAATAAACATGCGGCAAAACACATTTTGTGGCGTGAATTAAATCTCAATAACGCGTGGATGGTGATAGTTAAAATTTGATTACAATTACTTATGTAAACGCTAAATTAACTAGCTCGCGGTCAGCATGGATCATTTTAATATTTTGATAGTATGGTATTGTTTCCAAATGGACTTTTCAGTAAACATTGCACGGACAAAAGTTTATTTTGTTTCGTTCTGGTGAAAGCAATCAAACGGTCGTAAGAACGAATTGGCAAGTAATCAATAAAACTTCGATCAATATGTCACATGACTGAGATCAAGTCGCAAAACGTAGGATAGCTAAATTGGTTTTTATACAATTAAAAGTTCAGCTGCGCGTGTGAAAAAAATTAACCGTTCCGCAGTCTAACAATCTCCATTCAACACCCGCATGATTTTAAAACTCCCGTACGGTCGTAGAGGTTCTTCCATAAATTAGTTAGTGAAGAACGATAATCAGGACTTTCCGGATATTTCGTTTTTACAAACTGAATGTTCTTTTGCAAATTTGTCTATCACAAAACCGCCATCTCCTCATCAGTACCATTTCACAAACATCACTATGCTGATTCATTCGAAAATTATATTTTCATTGCTGTTTCAACTATGTTCAGTTCATTTTGAGCTTACAAATATTTGCAGCAACGGTCGTTTTCAGTGTTGATTCTGGATAGCAACATATAATAACTTGCACAAAGGATTGATACTGCATTGGCGCTGTGAAATTCATTGAAAATTTGTAAAATTGAATTATCATATACTATGGCCGTAAGTGTTCCAGGCCAGACATTGGGTTAATCCTGGAACATTCCTGGAGGAACATAGAGCCTCGGCAACTTGTCTTCAGTTTGGTTTGTCAATTGCAGCTAGTTTGGTGTCGTTCCAGTTAAGTCCACACTTGTGGATTTTCTCTTCACACGAGCGCTTCCAAGATAGCCTTGGGCGTCCGACCCGTCTCTTTCCGATTGGGTTCCATTCCAGAGCATGACGCGTTATGTCATCATAAGGTTTCCACAAGGTGTGCCAATCCATCTCCACTTACTTCTACTGATCTGCTGGGCGATCGGGTTCTCAGCAGCAATCTGCCGCAGGTCTTCATTCCTTAACTTTTCTGGCAATTTTACGCCAATAATTCGACGGAGGCAATTAATGTGCAATGATTGCAAACGGTCAGAAGACTTTGCTGTCACTCGCATGGTTTCCGATCCATAGAGTAGCACGGATTTGACGTTGCTTCTGAATATACGGAGTTTCGTGCGTTTTGATAGAACCTTCGACTCCCAAATGGGTTTTAAAGCTATGAACGCGTATCTTGCTTTGCCGATACTGGCAACTATGTTTTCGTCCGTGCCAACACTTATTAATACGAGGCTGCCGAGTTAGACGAATTGCGTGACGTCTTTCACTGCTTTACCATTGATGGTGATTGGTGGGTGCTCATCAGTTAGCACACGGAATACTTCTGTTTTCCTCAATATTCACGCGTAGTCCTGCATATGAAGAAAAGTGTGCTAGTCCATCGGTCTTTCTCGGAAGACGTTGGGGGTCACGTGATATCAAGCAGATATCATCAGCGTATTCCAGATCCTCCAAATGGTCGGATTCCATCCTATCGATACCGTTCCTCTAACCTTTACTAGGAACTGAGAGCAGCATGATACATCGCCAGTATTTGCATAGCCTCAGATCCCCTTTCTAGGAAGTTTGACAAAATGACCGGTAATGGAATTGAATTGAAATGCGAATCCCAGCAGAAATCGAATTGAGAAGTCACGGCACGGCAAACAGAATGTAATGTGTTTAACGGGTGAGTTGTTTATGTACCAAAATCGAATTCAATAGATGAATATTGTTTACTGAGTTATCGAGCGGAAAATCGGCGGAATGCGAGTGAAAACGATGACAGGAAATCGATACATCAATATGGCATTATCGGCAATCGAAAATTGACATCCTGTTGGAGGAGAGTTCAGCTAACCAGCTCAGCTTGCATCGTGGTGGGTATGATTTGCGGAACCACACCACAACCTTCCCCCCTCGAAATTGTTGCGTTGTTCCGATCCGCCAACCTCGCAGACCTTCTAAGAGCAGTTGACTCCTGAGGTTCCACACTTGGTTCTGGTTGATGCGTTGATTCCTGATTGATGTTTTCCTCTACTGACCTTTTGAATTGTACTTGACTTTTGTGACGTTGGTGCACACTTGCATCCTCCAGGTCAGTGATTTCAATCATTGAATTTCCGATTTGTCGCGTGACGATGCCATGAGCGGGTCTCAAGTCGTTTCCTCTGAAATAAGTCACATCACTCGAATCCATTCGGTGTAGGGAAGTTCGTAGTGTCCTGGATTTGAACAACTTGACTGGGCTCTCTCTGGTCGTGCAATGGACGGCATTACGGTATTGCAGTAGAAAGTTATCAATGAATACGTCCAAGGCTTGGAAGCTTTCAGGATTGGCTGAGTGAATAGCACTCTTGATAGTTTTCACAAGATTCTCTGCAGCGCCATTGGAACATGGATGCCGCGGAGCAGTTCGTTAGTGTCGGCACCCGATGCTATCCAGCCATTCCTTCATTTCATTGGAACAGAATTGGGCACCATTGTCAGTGATAAGTACTTGTGGGATTCCTTCACGGCTGAAACACTTCCTTAGAGCTTGCATTGTGAACGCCGTCGTTGCTGTGGTTGTCAGAAAGACTTCTGGCCATTTGGAATACGAGTCGGTGATCACAAGTGCGAAGTACTTTCCCAAAAACGGTCCACAATAATCTGCATGGATTCGTTGCCAGGGAAGGTAACTGTCGGGCCATGGTGTCCAGTCCCTTGGGCGTGAATTGATTTTGTGCAGACAAGCCTCGCAGTTCATAGCTGTACTTCTGATGTCGGCATCAATTTCTGGCCACCAAACCTCTTGCCGTGCCAACGATTTCATTTTTTCAATGCCCATATGGCTTTTATGTAGATCGTCCAATACAGGCTTCCTCAACGGTGGCGGGATGAGCAATCGGTCTCCCCGACAAATCACACCGTCCGGTTGTATCAGTAGCTCATCACGGATCTGGTAAAGGCGTAGGTATTTCTTCCGTACATCTGGACGCCAACCGTTCCGTATGGCTGACATGACTGTTGAATAGTACTTCTTCGTGAACGTTCGTAGTTGCTCACGGGAAACGGCACATGATTGGGAGATGAGACAGCATGCTTCCGCTGGAGAAAGTTTTGCGTGCCTGGATAGGAAGTCGGCCTGCGGAATTCTACGTTTCAGGAATATAGGATCACCTTCAACTTCCAGTGTTGCTGGCTCTACCTTCATGCCACCACTGTTCGTTGAACATTGGACGACCAATTTTCGTAGGGGAGACTGAATTTGTTCTCTTGAATTCTCAACGGGCACAATATTCAGCGATACAGGATGCTTGAGAGCTCGCAGGGCTTTCAGACCGAGGATTGCTGGACTGCTTTTAGATACCAAGAATCGGACTGGAATTGAAATCTCCTTGTCTTGTTTTACAAATAAGGTGGTTTCACCTGTCAGTGGCAAATTGTGTCCGGTAACGCCACGAAGTTTAACGTTGGTCGGTTGCACATGCGCCTCTGGGGCCACCCGGTTCAAGATTTCGGCGGGAATGACTGATTCACTGCTACCGGTATCGACGATGAATTCAGCAGTTTCACTTGAATCGAACTGCAAGGATTTGTAGATGAATTGTTGTGCTGGACTCTTCAGTTGCAGAACATAAGGTGAACCGTCATCCTCCTGATTGACCACTGGATTCTGTTGGGTCAGGTTGCATTGTTTACTCCGACAAACCTTCTTTATATGTCCGCTCTTACCGCATCCATGGCACACTGCATTGCGGAATCGACAAGTTGACCGCAAGTGAAGATCACCACACGACATGCACTTATTTATCGGCTTTACGGTCTTGTCTCGGGCTTGGTTTTCACTTGTCTTGTTGGCATGGTGCCGGTGTCTTGGCTGATTGGATCTGAGTGAACTTTTCTGAAAGAACACGGCACCTTGTTCGGTTGTCGCAGCAGTCACATCATCTCGCTGCTCGCAGATTTCACGGGCTTCGGCGTAGGTCAGGTCAGGTTTCATCAGCATTTTTCTTTGTAGGTCAACATTGTTAATACCAGCAATGAGACGATCCCTCAAATTGTCTTCTAATAGATCGCCGAATTCACATTTAGCAGCCTGTTTCTGTAGAATAAGGATGAACTCGCGGCAGCTTGTATTAGGATTTCGGACCAGTGTGTTGAATTTTGCTCGTTCTGTAGCTTTGAAATTCACCGGCATGACATGCTTCAGTAGGAGTGTCTTCAAATCTTGAAACGGCAGTAATGCAGGAGCTTTTGGATAGGATAGGTTCTTAAGTAACGAATATAATTCACGTCCCCCGTAGGTCAAGAAAAATGTTGACTTATTCTCCGGCTTGACGTCCTTCCGAATGCTGCTCCACAGCTCGAATCGTTCCACCCACTCTTCAATTTCTCCAGGATTAGAATGAAGATTTAATGGTTCAAGAGTCGGTTGATCCATCCTGCTCGCGACGCCAAATTGTAATGGAATTGAATTGTAATGGAATTGAATTGAAATGCGAATCCCAACAGAAATCGAATTGAGAAGTCACGGCACGGCAAACAGAATGTAATGTGTTTAACGGGTGAGTTGTTTATGTACCAAAATCGAATTCAATAGATGAATATTGTTTACTGAGTTATCGAGCGGAAAATCGGCGGAATGCGAGTGAAAACGATGACAGGAAATCGATACAGCAATATGGCATTATCGGCAATCGAAACTTGACATCCTGTTGGAGGAGAGTTCAGCTAACCAGCTCAGCTTGCATCGTGGTGGGTATGATTTGCGGACCCACACCACAGAACGTCACATTTTTCACTCTGTGTTGCCACCTTAGACGATCTATACTCCGCTGGCAGCGCATACTGAGGGTGGCTTTACTTGCCGGTCCTAGTGAGATGGTAACTCGTTTCAAATCGGTAAGCAAACACGATTTCAATTGTCTCAACTTTTCTTCACAGGTCACGTCAATAACCCATGCACCGTGGAAGAGGAAATGTCAATACCTCTACGCGATCTGATCGAACGCCATAGCGGTGGCGTGATTGGTGGCTGGGACAACTTGTTGGCGGTCATTCCCGGGGGTAGCTCTACTCCGCTCATGTCCAAAGAGTAAGCGTCCAAGCAGTTTTTCCGACGAGATTGCAGCTTATTAAACGGAGGTTGACATCATGGTGTACTTTTTTGAATTCTTTTTAAACTAGGAATTTCGAATGAGTTATACTTTATTGGTGACGAAATGCTATTGGTTGGAAATGGTAAACTACCACCGGAATGCGCTTCGGTTGAGTGCCATTTCGTATGTATGTATTGTATTTGTATTTATGTTTTTGTACGTATTGCAAGCCTGAATACAGGTAAAGTGTCGTACAATGATAAACTGCCGATTGGTTGCCAGTTACGAGGTAGAAATAACGCGCTAACAGAAATGTTACAATAACTCCGTAATTGAGACTGGGTGTGCAGATTTTGTGTTGATTTTTTTATTTATTTGTCATACTACTCATGAGTATCAAATCCTATGTAAATTTAGAAGCACTTGTCCATGAATTGTACGGACCATTTAGAGGGATGCACCGAATTGGTTTTCTTGTAACATGCTGAACCAAACCACCACAAACATAAATAGTTGGCGATCAAAAGTCCACGCTCTTTTCAAAGGAGTTCTTCAAGCAGCCGTTCATCCTTCGTTTCAACATTCCACATGATTTTCCACAGACACCCTTTTCATTCTTGATTCGCTGATGATTTAGTTGATGACTGTGCTGTGCTTGGTTTTTCGCATCCGCATTGTTGTATGGCAGTTAAATATTCGGTACGTGCTACCGGTGTAATGCTGCTGTGATGATGATGAATAAATGGCCACCGGCTGGCTTGCCGAAATACCTCCAAGTTGGTGCCAGCTGGGTGGGCTCGGTTCCCCGAGCTCAGCGAAAGGTTCGGCGGTGGTGTCTGAGGGTGTGGTGGGTTTTCGCCTGGCAAGCGTTCTCCCTATAAAAAGCCACAAAAATCCAATGATGACATCACGACGCGGCGGATGTTACTCGCCGCTCCAAAAGTCACTGCCCTTTGTCCTATCCAAGGACATTGTATGGTGCACAGGCAAAAACTGAAGTCACTAACCTATCAACGGGGTTATTGGGCTCCGAACTGGAAATTCCCAGAAAAGGGCGTATGAACCGCTTCGTCGGTCACCGGCCACCGATAGGGGCGAACCTCTCTCGCTCCACTGCCTTGTGGGTAAAGGCTCGGGGTGGGACCCCCTAAACGAAATCTCCCCTACTTCGGTGTAGGAAACCGGGTAGTATCATGCCTACGTTCAACGATGCCGATGACAACGCTTTGTACCCCCCTTCTCGCTTTGTACATCTCATCATTTATGTTGAACGCACTATATCTGTATCAGATTGTGCAAAT